>JAWNNJ010001102.1:0-58933 GCA_035045125.1 Hypselothyrea guttata
GTGGAACGTAACCAACAGTAGCAGACACTGCACTTTGTGTAAAAGAGGGAGCTTTCAATAAGAATACCTATATCCCAAAAATGCCTAATCTAGATTACATAGTGTACGAAATCCAGGTGTTAATAGAGAAGGACAGCCAGACAGATTTATACCAACCTAATAGACCCCATTTGTAAATTTTTAAAGTACAGGGTCTATAAAGAGAAATGATTGTGCCAGCTTGAATATGGCAAGTTGTGCTTTAAATATGGCAGCTGAGTTG
The DNA here is from genome assembly GCA_035045125.1 of Hypselothyrea guttata. Classification (NCBI taxonomy): domain Eukaryota; kingdom Metazoa; phylum Arthropoda; class Insecta; order Diptera; family Drosophilidae; genus Hypselothyrea; species Hypselothyrea guttata. Next base: position 263 of record JAWNNJ010001102.1, read on the forward strand.
CCATATTGCTTCATGGATGCTGCATAACACAAAGTTCTTTCACCTAACTGCTGCCTAAATGCGCCTAAATGAATTTTTGGCTGGCTGTAAAAGTTTTGGCTGCACCTTTGAGCAAAGTTTGGTTCGTATGCCTCAAGTTTCTGGCCAAACATTGCCAAAGGCGGAGCGCAAAAGGCTAAGGACATGGCTCAAGTTTTATAATTATTTGATTTGCTACACAATCACTCAACATAGTAGTTGCTGGTTGGAATACAATTTTTTATCAAATCTGTATTGCAAACTTTGTCAATACTTTGTGTGTATAATTTCTGTTATTGTGAAGAATAGTCACATTTGAAATTTGTTTTTCAAAGCCAGATCTTTGTCTATCAAATCAGCTGTGCAATTTGTAACAATGAAGTTCATCCTGGTTATTCATCATGGGCATGGCTTTATTAAGTCTAATTGATGCGCATCTATACCGGGAGCTATACAGAAATACACTTCAGGACTTGGCAAATGAAATGGGGAATGAAATAGGCCCAGAAATAAAATTGAGCAACGCCTCTAAAGCAGTTGTTGGACCACAGAACTCTGGGCTAATGTTGATGAAAAAATCTCTGCACATTTTATGGATAGTTTGTACATATATACTTTTATATATTTATACCATATTAATCACTCGTAACTAAATAATTTAAACAACAGATAACTGCGTACTTATTCCACTTGATTGTCTATTTTAATCCGACAATCGCTCGATATGCCAAATGGCTTTTTGATACATTCCAATACCGATGGTCAAACAGCACGAAATTCAGTTTTTGATTAACATTAAAAATTATACGATATTTTGTTTCTACTCTTTGCTATTTCCGTCATTATTTATTATGAAATAAAAGTCTTTTTCTGTGCAAACAAACTTTATTTAGATCTCTGTGTATCAAAACATCTGTTACCTAAACAAACCTAGACGTGCCGTCAAACTTTGGTCTCTGCTACAACCTCAAGTTCAAGATAATTTCACAATTGAACAAAGCTACATAATATTGTTCTACAGCTTTAGATCTCTTGGGTAAACTGCTACAGTTGCTGCCCGGCAATAGCCCTATAAAGCAAGATAATGAACTTGGTGTGGTTACTAATACTGAGCATGGTGAACTCTAATCGAACTGATGGGCAGCTCTCGCAAGAACTGCACAGAAATGAAATCAATAAAAGTGATATTAACCTAGGATTCCGCTTTATAAACACCTCTCTGACAACTGTAGGAATTGGCAAAAACCCTCGGATTTCCTGGTTGAAATTAGTGGAAAATTATGTGCAATTGATGTGGATAATATTTTTTACTGTCTATATAAGCTATTTGATTTATATTCTATTTTAATAAAACAAAACAAGACCTTTGTATGTTCTTATTTCTTTTTCTTAATGGCGATCGGATAAGAAACAGCTAAAAGTGATTCGAAAGCTGTAGAGTTTTAAGCCTTTTATTATAAATTTTACATTGTCTTTAGCTTTTCTTGTTCCGTAGTTCTATAGTCATATATCATGCATATTTTATAAATTGTAGTTTTGTAGCAATGTAACTAACACCTCTTAAATACTACTCATATTTTCACTAAAGCAACCAGACTGTCTGTGGATACTTCAGGCAATGGCCGTAGCTCCCGACCAGCTCCATTTGTATCCAAGGCGCACATATGTCGCCCATATGCTAAGTATGTTAGCCCCTGGGTCTCAGTGTCGCCCGGGCGCTGTCCTGTCTAGAGTCCTGTTCGCTTTCGTCAACTGCAGCATAATTTATGACGCTTTCATTAAAAGCGACAAGCGAGACAAACGCCCACACAATCACGGCTGGTAACAAATGTCCGACTCCAACTTCCGACCCTCGGTTCCAAACTGAACCACGGTCTGCTGTGTGTGGGCTTAAAATTTGTTTGCGCCAGTCAATTGCCAGACAGTTGTCAGGCGGAGCGCCATAGATGTCGGCAACATTTCACCCCGAACGGTGTCAATTTTTTAATGTCAAACGGTTAACTGGCATGCCGCTGCACCCGGCCAAGGATCAGACCTCGATCCGCCTTCTGGATTTCTGGATGTGGGTGTGGGGGGGTTACCTTTTGGGCTCTGACATAATTAAAGGCCATTAATCACGTGTGCTGATTCAACAACGCCCACTCGCTGCCCCTCGCCCCCTCTCTCTCTCTTATCGGTGTATCTCTGGTTGACCTCCTGGTATCGCAGGGTTAATCAAGCCACTTGAGTCGCAATGGTCGGGGCTGTGTTTTAAATTGTTGCCGCCAAGACAGGCAGAAGCCGCTCGGTATCGCCGCTCGTATCGCCTGTTACAGCATGTGTCCAACTGGACAAATTCTTTTTACACATGCCTCGTTTTTTACAAATTGGTTTTTTATGTGTGTGTGTGTGTGTGTTTTCTACCGATTTTTCCTACCATTTCTTTTTTTTATCTTTATTCTTTTTTGTGCAGCATTTTGGCGTCAATTAACGTTCTTTGTTGTGGCGTTACATTGGACACTTTTTCAGGGCCCCAGCACACAGCCATGGCCACAGTCATAGCCAAAAATCTATGGCTTCACGTAGATTGGATGCTGCGCTTCAATGCGCCTCAATGCAGCTGGTTTAGCCAAATGCGACTGCTTAATGCACTGCAATTAATTAATAATAAATTCAATCAGAATTAAAATAACTACAATAATTGTAAAATGGGTTTTATTTATTTTCGAAAAGAATAAAAAATTTAAATACAATTTATAAAATTAAAATGTGATTTTAGCGAAAGAAAATCAAATATAAACAAAAAATTTAGAAAATTATAAATTATTAATTATTACAATATATTATTATTTATTATAGTAAATTAAAAATAATAATATAAAAATGTGTTTATTGCTAAATAATTATACACAACAGAAAGTTTTTTTACAAATAACATTTTAACATTTTGTTAAATATTTTATGTATTAAAATAAAATGCATATATTTTTATGAATTTTTATTTTTATTTAATAATTTTTAAATAATATAGTTTATTTAAATTTTGAATTTAAAATCTTAAATAGCCAAATTTATAGGGGACAATGCAGCCGTAAATAGTAAAAAAGTAAATGGCAAACGAAACGATATGACAAAACAAATTCCCATATATTCACAACAGCAACACACACACACACACAGATGTCACACACATGCATATACATTTACACACACATACACACACATATATATAGATACGATGCGAGAAGATATCGGCTGCATGGCTGCTGTGGCGGCGCTTATATAGACTTATAGTCTCGCATATTGACCGCGATGGGGCAGAGACCGCGACACCTTTGCTGCCACACGCTGAATCGCCCCCACTTCCCCCCTGAAAAGCCCGGAAAACTGTACGTGAAGGTTCAATCCTGCGCTGCGGCAACACTCAATTTGAATCCAAAGCCTGGATGGCGGATGGGACGCTTGGGGATTGATTTTTAACGAGCGACAATGGCAGGTTAAAGGGGCAACACAATCGAAACCGAAACGCGGCAATGTTGTATAAAAAATTATGGAAAAACAATTTTTAATGGACTTAAACTGGCTAAAAATGAATGCCATGTGTCGGCATTAAAGAGTTTAAAAACTGTGAAGCAAATACACATACATATACATATATTTTTCAACAAATTGCTGCATGCGCTTTTGGCTTTCAAGTGGCCAATTAAATGGGCAAAGTTTTTATTTTATGCCCGGGATTTTCTGGGATTGTTGCCATGGCAGCATAACGCATCATTGATTAAGTACATATATAGTATATAGTGCCTAATGTCAATTGATGCCAGTGCTGCCAAATCCGCCAGATCTGGCTGTTTTTTGAAAGAGCATTTGCTATAAAAATTGTGAAACAACGGGAGACGATAATTTCTGGGTTTTTTCAAATGAATTCCAATATTCAAATAAACACAAAATTCGCACTAAAATAAGCAGCAGTTGTAAGCGTTTTATCGTTATTTTAGTCGATATTTTAAAATAATGAATTTAATTTAAAATATATAAATTAGATAACGATAACGATAAGTCAGAACTGCCAGGCAAACAATCAGTTCTTAGAATGATACACACAACACCAGCTAACCACAGCAGACGCTGAGCCCTGGATAACATTTAAATTTTGTGGCAGCAAAAGCTACTTTGTGGCTTTAAGCAACAGCTACTACCAGGGCTAAGTACCAAAGTAAACATGGCATAGATGTCGCCGGGCCATAGAGTCTGGGCTAGCCCAAACTTTGACCACATGAAAAGCAACTGCGACCCGGCAAAACTTTATGCAAAACGCTCGCGGCCAATGCACATACATGAGCATAGTAGAGAGAGAGGGGAAAGAGGGGAGAGTGAAGAGGCACATACACACTCTATGTGTTAATTTGGTTGAACGTAATTGTAACTTGGCATGCGAGGGCGCCAAACTGCAAAAGTGTTTTAATTGAATTATTTTCATTGTCGCCCCAGCGCAAACAAAAAAAAAACAAAAAAATTCCCCCTTCAGCTCCAGATCCAGCTCTGCCTTCTGGCATTATTAACTTTTTCTTGTTGCAACAATTTATGCAAACTTTACAACAACCAGAAACCAGAATGAGCGCAGCAGATCAGTCGGATGCGCCCGACTATGCTCTATACTTTAAATAAAATTTAGCAATTGTAAAACTTTTTTGTCTGTATCATGCTTTAATTAATGCGATGTGAAAAGTTGAGCGAGAAAAATCCTGCAAAATTGTTTCTTTTATATCTTCAGTGTTTATTAACCGATTTCAATGTTACATACCTTGTCCCAAAGTTACAGAGTATAAAAAAGAAGCATCGAGAGTGTGTGTAACAACAAAAAGTTAAATGAGTTAAACGAGCAATTTTATGAGCATGTCGAAAGTTTTACAAATACCCCCCACAATGGCAGAGGGCAACCCTGCTGTCGCTTGTGTGGGTTGCCACCGACACTCCAATTTCTCTGGCCATTTACCAGTTGGTGTTACCATTTTGCCAGTTAGCGTTACCTTTTGTTGGCCCGCGGCAACTCGCACCTCAAATTTGTACGTGAGTTTTACTTGTCTAATTGTTTGTAAATGCAATTTGTAGTTTCTGAACCGGCTGAGGGACACGGCAAGTAAAATCAATGGATAGAAATCCATTCCAATGCACTGGCTGAAAAGTTTTTGCATCGATTGATTTGGATATTTTGTGGTAGTTCTGTAAATACAATTAAATTACCCAATATTTATTAATACCGGATATAGCCTCTTTATTTATTTATCCATATATTACTTATTTATTTTTTTAGTTTTTAAATTTAAAAATAGCTATTAGTTTAATGTATATTATTTATTTATTACTGGTTAGTATATTTATTTTATCCCATTATATTCATTATAAGTTGAATTGCAATATGTATTTCTTTATAAAATTGCCATTTTTAAATTTTAAAGCCAACGTTTATCAAGTGAAAGCTGGGCTTTTAAACTCAATTATGGTTGCCAACACAGCTGCAATTATTTGACCCATAACTTTGTAAAGGCCATAACAAAGTTATGCCACACACACACGCTCTCTCTCTCTCTCTCTCTCTCTCTCTCTCTCTCTCTTCTCTCTTTCTCGCAGCTTATATTTCTGAATCTCTCTCGTTCTAGTTCAAATTCCTGCTCAAACTACTGACCATGCTATAATCCCCTGCAAATTCTTATCGCATCAGCCAAAAACATTTTCAATTTCAATAGGCTAACGAATTGTTTTTTCTTTTATGATTTGTACTCTCTTTCTTCCCCTTTCTCCTTCTCTCTCTCACTCTCTCTTTCTACTTCTCTCATGCCCTTTTTTCGTTGGTATCAGCAAAAGAGCGCAGCGTGTAAAAATTGTTGCCCAAAAAGGCCAAATGCAAATGGAAAATGCGGAAAAGCGGCCAAAAGAGCAGCAGCAGCAAAGAAATAAGCCATTCACACTTTCACATGGATTGTCTGAGCTTGTGTGTGCATGTCTGTGTATGTGTGTGTGTGTATGTGTGTGTGTGTGTGTGAATTCTAATTCAAAGGCCAAACAGCAGCCACAATGGCAACACGTCGTCCCGTCCGAGCCAACCCAATCAAAAAATGGCAACTGGTTGGCAGGTGGCTGCATAACTGTGGAATGGCAAGGAGGAAGGGTGAAGCGTGGGTGGAGAGGAGGGGGGTTTTGGGATTGGGTGCTGCAAAGCGCAGGACGATGTGCAAAATGTTCTTAATTCTCAATTCATATGCAAATTTATTTTATCGCTGCTGCTGCTGCTGCTGCTGCTGCTGCTGCTGCTGTTGGCGCCTGCAACAACAATGAAGGATTGTGGCTGCCTGCCTGAATGCCTCACAGTGCAAGGGGGGAAACGCAGGGGCAAGGAGGGGGAAAATCATGCATAACAACCTCTCTCCCGACCTCAACCATCTCATTGCATGGGAGCTTGACTTTTGTGGTTCTGTTTGGTTTGACTGTGGGAAGCGCTTGGGGTCGAGGGTGGGGACGGCAACTCGTTATTGCTTGTAACTGTGCATTTCATAGCCCGTTTTGGGCTTTGTATACCCTGTAAACGTTAAGTGGCTAAAGGGTAGTTGAACGCTGAAAGCATATTTAAGAGTAGAACGAGAGAGAATAGAGCGAGTGTCTGTAGAATGTATGGAATTTGAACGAGTGAGAGTATAACGAGTTAGAGTAGAACGTGGGGAAGTATAACGAGTAGATGTAGATTGTAGTAGAACGTGCAGGAGTGGAACGAGTAGGCGTAGAACGAGTAGAAATAGAACGAGTGAGAACAGAACGAGTGACAGTAGAACGTGTGAAAGAATAACGAGTAGGTGTAGAACGCGTAGGAGTAGAACGAGTAGGAGTAAAGCGAGCAGGAATAGAACATGTGGGAGAAGAACGAGTGAAAGTAGAACGAATCAGATTATGGAGAAATGCTGCATAACACTGCGTCGTGTACTGCCGACTGTCGCATTCTAGCCAGCTAGAATTGAAATTGAAAATGGAATTGGAATTGCGTTCCCCTTTCACAGAGAGCGCTCTGTAATTGATCGCACACATTACAAATTGCAGGCCATTTGGGAAAGTGCTCAAATGCCAACTTTTAAGTAGGCAACAATAATTGCAGGCAACTGAAACAGAGACATGGAGAGATAAAGAGCCACGCCGCCTGCTTATTTGCCGCTCGGCTTTCCAAGTAAGCCATTTATGGTCTTAGTTATTGTCAGCAACTTTAGACAGTGGCCATAATCAACACTTGGCCATAATTAAAAGCTCACGCAACATTTGCTGTGGCATCTTTTGGCTTGTCACTAATTGCTTGGCCAGCGCTGTGCACGTTGCAAGTAATGATTATTACCAGAGGCAGCCTGGGGCATACAAAGCTGTACAGTTGCCAGTGCCAAGTGCCAATTAGCAAGCAAAATAGATTGTAAATTTTAATGGCATACACGGGCTGGGCTGGGCATGGGCCAAGTGGCTTTTCCGGTTGTTCTTAGCTTGGATTTTTCTGCTTTTCTTTTGCGCCTTGCTAGAAGTCAAAGGCGTTGACCGTTTGCTGCATCATTGAATATAAAATACACTAACGGCATAGTGTGCATGCAACGGAGTGTCCCTCTGTGTGTCCACTTCAATTAAAAAGACTTTCACCAGTTGCAAAAACCAGAGAGCGATATATACATAAGATATGGCAGAAAGGGGCAACTAAAAGACTTGAAAAACACTTCCGCTTTACTTTACTTGCCTCGTACTTTGCTTTTGTGTAAACGTTTGCAATTGCTTTGAAATTGCGCAGACGTGCAGACCCTCGGCCAGAATGAGCAAAAAAAGCTGTCTACCTTCTGTATGACGGCGGTCATTGCAGCACAACATCACTTCCGTTTCCGCTTCGTGTGTGTGTGTGTGACACAAGGCAAAGTGAAATCAATTCAGAGCCTTCTGCTTCGGCTTCTGCTTCTGCTTCTGTTCCTGCTCAGCTGCTCAACGTTTTCTCTTTCTTTTTTTTTTTTGGTCATCAACATCGACGCTTCCTCATCGCCATCATCGACCCATTGCCATTGCCATTTTCATTCCCATTTTCATGCTCGTACTCATTCTCATCATCGCAATTGTTGTCTCTTTGCTTGTCCAGCTAAGCCAGTCGGAAAAATGTAGCCGATTTCTTTCTCAATTGGAAATTCCCCAAACGACGAACCCTTTTTTGGGTCCGTCTCGCAACATCTTAAAAACAAGCACTCGTTAAAGCACTTATCATTGTTTGAATAAGTAAGTAAAACCATAACTTGTATACTGTTCAATAAACTACAAATATAATCAAGTAAATTTAAATACAATGGATTACAAACGTAGCTCTTTGCTAAACCATAACATTTCTACTTATAACGCATGGATTACATATCTCTTAAAAAAACGTTTTTTTTAATTAATTTGGCTTTTTATTTTCATATTGCCGATTTCACCCGACTGATCAGCGGTTACCTAACTTATCCAGTTGTATATATGTATGTATCCTTTGCATTAGGTCTATTTTCACATAACAATCAAAATTGTTAGACGGAAACAATATGCATGCAATTAAGTATGGTTATTGTGCTGCATCCTGTGGGGAAACCAACAGAGACACCCGTACAAGGCTCATTAGAAAAGTTTTCAAACCCTCAAAAGCCAGAAAACCCCCGAAAAACCGACCGTACAATAAATTAAAGCAGGCAATAAAAGAGGCGAGAAAGCAGATTTCAAAGAGTATCAGGTAAAAACAAAACACACGAAAACCAAAAAAGGAAAACAAGTGCAGCGTGACAGGCAATAGGACGCCTGAAATGGGTTCCAATGGATGGGCATGTAATGCTGGTGAGCCTCCTGGTCATGTGTCAATGTAGCGCACGACAAGTTCCAGCAGAGCTCCAATGCTGATGCCGACTGTGGCTCCCCTGGGTGGTTGGAGGGAAGATAAGAACGGCGAGTGGCGATAGTGTCACAAAACAAATAAGTTGCCTAAAAACCGCAAAAACCAACGGCAACAAAACTGCACACAACACGACAACAACAACATGTAACCACTAATGTTTAGCCACACACAAATAAAGATATAGAGATACGTAGCAATTGCTAGTGGTAGGGAGCGAGAGAGGCAAAAGAAACGGGCAGGAATTTAAACTGTCATACGGTTAAAATTGCACTGTCAAGGGTTTAACAAATTTTTGCAGAGTTTCTACTAAACCAAAGAGCTTAAAGCAGCGAGTAGAGAGTAGAAAGCTAGTTAAAATATGAGAGTAACGAGTAAGTGTAGCGAGGGATAGTAGCGAGTAAGAGTAAGTAGTGGGATATGAAATTAGAGAACCGAGTAAAAATAGCGACAGGGGTGTAGAAGAAAAGTAGCGAGTGAGAAAGGCATGGGACTGTAGAAGGCTAAAGTAGCAAGTGAGAGTAACGAGTGGTGTGTAGCGAGTGATAGCAGCGAGAGAGAGTACCGAGTGGGACCTGCCACTGAGATATGGGGTCAGAGTAGCAAGTAAAACACCGAGTATTGATGGTGATATGAATAGCTAATGGGCAGTGTTAAAGAAAAGTAATATAGCAGTTCTTGATTAACAATTGGAATAATTATGGAATGAATGTAACGAATAACAATATCTACTAAGTGTATCTAAAAGCCGTAGCGATTTACGACTACGTCCAACAAATTGCAATACTGCTCAGCACTTTAAAACCATTGCCTACTTTGGGGCGCACACAGTTTCTGAAGTGCTCTGTAAATATTTTCTAATAAATTTCGCCCATCCACTATAAAGTGGGCGTGACAGTGCGGGGCATGACACAAACGTTGCCTAAGATTTCATTATGCTGCATTCGAGTGGCTCACTGTCAGTCCGCCCGTCCAACTCCGCCCACGTAATGAAAATTCTTGCTACGTAATTAGCAATGAAGCCGCCCCACTCGCAGGAAAACCCGAGGCTGGAGCAGAGGAAAAAGCAGCAGCAGTCATAGCGTTTTGAGTATTTGAGTGTGTTTTTAATACGTATCAACAAAGTGGGCAATGCCACAGGCGTAGAGACACCCAGAGGGACTTGGACTGCAGCTAAAGTAATCTGAAATATAGACAGTAAAATTTAATTTGTTTTGAAGATTATGTAAGCAAAAATATTGAACAAATTAGAGTACTATATAAAATAAATTATTAAAACAATGAATTATTTTCTAGGCCTTTTAATATATTTTAATATGCTTACAAACATCTGCATAGGTCCAACTGGGTATTGCGTATTTGCCAGAGCAAACGTCAGCGGAGGTGTCATCGTTTGCACTTGGAGCAGCACTTGACATATGCAAATGTGCATTTTAAATGGATTTATATTGTACGTGGCCTGCCATTAGCCACGTGGTGTTCTTTCATTTTGTGGCTCGATTCTGGGTAATTAAAGCCGGGCTTAAAGTAACGGATGTGGGAATTGGCATAGCTAATGGCTTACATTTGGCACAGGAAAGACTATCAAGAGCAATATGCATGAAATAGTTTAGTTGTAAATTCAACTGAGAATTGCAAGAGATTAAATGGAAAATTGGAAGAAATTAAAATAAATAAAATATGTGTTTTTTTTTCGTTTAAAAAATAATTTAAATATAATATTTTCCATGAGCAAACGGAATGGAATAAAACCAAAAAAAAAAAAAACATTTCTTTGAGCACAACTGTACTGATTATGGCAACCATGTGATGCTTCCTTATTTAATAACAGAACTATGTTACTTTACAGAGACTCTTAAGTATTTCATTAGTCATACATTATTGTATTTTGAGATCAACCCAATCGCAATCAATGATCTCGATGCAAGATTTAATTCAATACTTGAGCAAATCAAAAATTATACAAAATGTTTGATGAAAATGGAGATGATCTGATCCAGCTGAGCTAACCTGTTGTTGCTGAAAATATCAATAATAAATATTACATTAAGAGATATTCTGCTCTTAGAAGAGTACGATAAACAATTCAACTCATTGTCTGCATTCGAATTATTTGCACATTATCTGCAAGAGGCAGCAAGAGGCAAAGGCAGCTCCCAAAGGGCATGTCGCAGCCAGCCAACCAGACATTCCCTCGCAGACAAAGGCAGCAGATGGACAGGCAGAGGGGGGAGAGGAGGAGCATTGTTATTTTAATAGTTTAAGTAAGCATAATATGTTGAGTACTTTTTAATAAACTTGAAACATGAGCAAATGTTTTGTTTGGAGCGCGTGCGGCACAAGGACACCAGGGACTCGAAAGCTGCAGAAACAGAGCAAAGATTTATGCAAACCGAAATGTTGCCAAAAAGTACAATTTAATGGAGTAGACTTTGTGTATGTATGTGTGTGTGTGTGTGGCACATAATGAGCAGCAACTTGCAACAGAACTGGCAGCCAAAAGGCGCACAAAACGCCGGCAGAAATGTGGCCAAGTCGCAGTGTAAGCAAAAGTAACTTCTCTAATTTTGTAGAAAATATGAAGCCATTAAAGCTGCAACAGACATGGCAACTGGCAACATCTTGACTGCGCCAAAGGCATACACATACATAAACAGGGAAAGGGAACCTTTTGGCCATGTGGCACGTTGCGAAAGTTGTCCTCGAGAGTGTGAAAATAAATTGTGGAAAAAGGTGGAGTTGCCAACTGGTTTTGCATGTTGCGCCACATTGCCAACTTCACAACGGACATCTGTTGCTTTTTTTTCTTTCTCTTTTTTTTGCTTTATTCTACTTCTATGCCAACAAATTTATATGCAACAACAACAATAACTACTGCTCACACACACACATATATATTTAATTGCCAAGTTTCAAGTGACAGTCAGCGAGAAAAATGGCCATTTGGCTGAGGTCCACTGCCCATCCAGCTAGACGTCCCCTTTCCCTTCCCGTTCCCCTTGGCCATACTTTCATATCCTGGCCCAAACTGCACTCTGCACTTAATCACTGCTGCGACCAGCTGTTCCCTCTGAGCTTCGCTCTGCGGTTGCACTTCCCTGTGAAAATACGACCTTTTATTTTAATTTTTACCACTCAACTCTGTGAAAATTTATTGGGTTTTCCAAATTGAGACACCATATTATGAATGCAACTCTGAACCACTTGAGATGTTGCTCAGTTTGATTTTCAAAAGAATTAAGTCGGAAAGGCAAGCGTCAAATGCCACTGACTACAGAGCAGTTGATTTTTTATAGGGTATTTTGTGAATTAGATATGGGAAACTATAGAAGCTAGAGTACCCATTTTTGATATACAGTAGAATCCGGTTATAGCGACATTCAAGGGACCGACGATTTTACGTCGTTATATCCGGCAGACGCACTATCCGAAAGGAGCAAAAAAAAATTTTTTTTTTATATTATGGATGCCATGTTCGTAATAGGTTTTAAAATAAAACAAATTAATTTTTTAATCAAAACAAAAAATTTAATACAGTAGAATCCGGTTATAGCGACTTTCAAGGGACCGACGTCGTTATATCCGGAAGACAAAATCCATGATTTTGTTTCTTTTTCGTATTGAAAAAACACAAAATCCATGATTTTGTTTGCTTCTTTTAGCATTGTTAAAGAAATCAAATTTTCCTCTTTAAAGTTTTTTTTTTGTTCGGCACGTCGCAATATCCGGTTGAATTGAAATGAAAAATTGAATTGAAATTGAAAAATCTCGTCGTTATAAGCGGTTTGTCGCTAAAAGCGGAGTCGTTATAAGCGGAGGCCGTTTCATATAAGTTTGTATGGGGACCAACCAAACCATCGAGTTTTCGTCGCAATAACCGGACGGACGCTATAAGCGGCGTCGTTATAACCGGATTCTACTGTACTATACTATATTGCAGCTAGGTGTATTCCATACGCTCCATACAATCAAGATTATTTTGAATATTGTTTTAAATATATTCAATTACACAGATTAAGATTATTTTAAATATTCTTTCAAATATTTTAAATATATTATTTTGCAGCACAAATTGGGAAAATAAATATAGGTTAATATTCAAACGTATTACTTTCAACAGCTTGGTATTTGTTTTTTTTTAATAATTTAATCTTCTTTAACTTCCCAAATCGTTAATAATATTCTAATTCTTTTTAAATGCTTAAATTTTAAATAGTAAGTTACAACTTTTATGATCGAATGTTAAGCATATTAAGATCTTCAGATAGTAAGTTCAACTGCATGCTTTTAACCAATAAAGAAGCAAGTGCAAATGGGCATTTAAATAAGAAAATACATGTTAAAAAGGCATACACCACAATGACTGCTGCAAAATGAGAATTAAGTTAATTTTAATTTGCGCTGATTAATTGCATTGTCAGGCGAGATGAAATGTTGCCTCTGTTCATAGGGAACGAGCGCAAAGTGTCCAAACTGAGGACCGATGGAAACCGCATGCCAAGTGTTAAATGTCAGCTACGCTTTTTATTTTTTTATTTAAAATGCAATTGAGGCGGCATGTGCGAGAGCCATTTAATTATAAATTAAAATAATATATGTACAAGGTACATACAAAAAACATGCGAAATATATCTGTACAGGCATAAACTGAAGTTAACCATGACAGTTGAGCCAAATGTCAGTTTAATTTGACTGACGAAATCATGGCGTTTATGCGGCAAGAATTTATGAATTCAAGTAAGAATTTTATGCACTTCATGAAAAATTATTCTAATAAATTACATATGATCAACCTATATAAATAAATAATAAATTCTATTTTATTTGCTGTTTTTTCATTAAATTTTCCACATCGATTCATGAATTAAATTGCTCGAAATCAACTTGGCATAAACACAATCGGACACAAACAAGCCATGTAGATATCTGTGTGGAAAAGATAAAACATAAAACTATTGCGGGTGCTCGAGTTTTTAGCATTGAGTCGGCAATTCCAGTTTCAAATTGCTTTTTAAGCACCGCGCAAATTTCATTGAAATTCTGTTTGTGTATCGCCAATAATGTCGTACATTAAATTGACTTTTTTTTTGCTTTTTTATTTTATTTTAAATATATGTATGGTCTTGTTTTTCTTCTTTTGGTTAACCCGCAAAACAGAAAATGTGTTGTTCTATTTGATTTGGGGTTGGTTAGCTAGTGCAATGGATATTTATTTTTATTTTTATACCCCTTGGCGGGTATACCCCCCCAAAATTCAGAAATTAAATGATACGTAAAAAGCTAACTGCTACACAAGTTGCCAGATATTTGCATAAATGCCAAATAAACAGGTGTTCAACAGGATATTAAATGTTGTTCTTTTTATTTCTGTTTTTTGGTTCTTCTTTGTTTTCTTTTTGACCAAACTATATTGCGTAGAACCTGCTTAAACTCGACCATTATCATGCCAGGCACATGCTCCATTTTGCTGTTTGGTAAGCGTCTTGACCATTTGCATAAGAACCCTGATAATAAGCAATGGGTTTTTGGATAAATCATAAAGTGCTGCAGTTAAACACAGATGTTGCAAAGCGATAAACTCAATGGGTGAGCTTAGCTCCTTGTAATGTTCAAGCCATGAAGTTTATAGAGTTTTGTTCATTGTTTATTTATGCATGACAACGCAGCTTTCTAATTTCAAATTATGCATGTAGCTACATGTTCCGCATGAGCATAAGATTCAATCGGTAAACCGATTTTAATTTATGAATAATTATATATAACAATATTCATTACACGCATGCGAATTTAATTGCGTGAGCTACAGAATTTCCAAAATTTTATTATATGACATCACAATTGCAAACATTAAAAAAAATCATATGTTCCAGAAGCACATTTTTAATAGAACAGATAATATTTTAAAACCTCCTAGAATTAAATTACCGTAATAAATAAACTTACTTTCCTTTATGCTAATCCTTAAGAGAGTGCAATGATAGTTAAACAAATTTGTTAACTTTTTTTTGTCTAATTTTGATTTTAAATGATTTTTAATGAAAAATAATACATAAAAAACCAACCATCGATGAATTCTTTGGAAAAATGTATATTTTAGACCCAAAAATCGTATTGTTAATAACATTTTGAACCCTGAAACCCTTGAATTTTGACCTCACAAAGAAAAAAAATTGCCGACAGCTGTTTTAGGCAGCAGCGGCAACTGCATAGCTTGCGTCATCTTATAGACAGTGCCACGCTGCGTATGATTAATGCAGCTGAAGATTGAATTGAATTGAAGAGGCAAAAAGTGCAGCTAAAAGGCAGCCGACTGAGACGCAGACACGGCTCAATTAATGATGAAATGCACGTTAGCAGCTTGAGGAGCGGAGGAGCTGAGGAGTGTGGGGATGGCTGCAATAATTGACATTTAAAAGGAAACAGGTGGCGCCCAGTGAAGACGTCAGAGGCACAACTGACGTCAGTGGAAGAATGATTCAGCCTGGCATTTAACGGAGTGCAAAAAAAAACTGGCACTTGCTTTTGTAACAGGATGAATCACAGTGTTCCTTTTGGCAGGCATTCTCTTCCGATGTGAGCCTAGGCTGAAGAGGGAGTTGAGTTGAGAGTTGTGCGATGAGTGGAGCTTATTTATGCACTGCATGTCTGCGGGGTTTATTTTAATTCTCTAGGCGGCTCACTTTTATCAACGGCGATAAGCCGCACACGCACCCATAAACCTCATTTTATACGGGTTTCGACTGATCCACGAGCCTCTCGAACAGAAATGACCTTAAAATTCAATTGGCAACTTTATGGTTATGGTCAACATGCGTGCATTATTTATATAAAATGTCGTATTAAATTGCAAAGTACAGTTGCCACAAATCTATCGATAACAATCGAAATGAAAGATTATATGGATTATGATCTGTTTATCTGCATATCTCGCGTCTGTATTGGCCATAAAGAGCGCCATCAAGTGACAGCCGAAACGTGCAATATTCAGAATACGTATAATCAGCAGCGATCTACACACTTCTCTACTTTTGCCATTTACAATTCGATAATGCAAATTCAACTGATGCTTCGTGCTTCGCACGTTCGACCAACTAGAAGACTCCACAGCGACTCGTCTCGAAGTATCCACACTGCATACTAAATAGTTGTGATGGGCAGTGAGGCCCCAGTTTTGGGTATATCCGAGTTTTGTATCCACAGCCCAGCTCATTATGCTCGTTTTTGCCCATCTGTTTTCGTATATAAATCTAACGCGTTCCCTTGGATAGTCATCACTTCTTTGGTGGAAACTTCAGTGTCAAGTTTAGCTCCTGCTGTGATCAGTGCGCGAATCTAAAAAAACGAATTCAATAAATCCAGGATTTTTGCTAAACAATCTCAAGCTCAATCTCAACATGAAGTACAGTGTCGCGTTTGCTCTGTTGGTGATCGTCGGTCTGGTGGCCATTGCCGATGCCCTGCCTGCCAGGAAAAGTGAGTTCAAGAAAGTGCAAAGGAAACCAAACGAAGGATTATCATTTTGAGAGGAACCCTAGACTCCCAGTGCGCTCTATCATGTTGCTTGTTCTCATTTCATTATCGTCACGCTCATCCCCTCATGCACCGCATTCACTGAAGCTCGGCAATACTTTGTTCCAGGAATGGTCTACTACCAGCAGCCAGCTGCCGCCGAATGGTACGGCTCGGGACCCCAGCAGAGGATTATGTACATGCAGTACGTGCAACCAGGTCGCACGCACGCACGCTCCACCCAGGCGGCCAGCGCCCTTGTGGCCGGCGAGACGGTTGCCACCGGCACCTATCTGAAGGGTAAGCCAGCTCCAGACCCCGTCCAACCCCGTCCCAACTAACCCGCCATTCCCACTGCTTATCTAACAAAGATTGCGATCACGCAGAGTCCGATGTGGCCGTCGACGACAGCAGCGCCGAGGGCGCCCAATCCGATGCCGTGCTGAGTGCTGCCGGTGCCCATGGCGCCAGCTCCGTGGCTGAGGCCTATCCCGAGGAGGCGCCAGTTGTGCACATTGCCGTCGACACCGCTCCGGAGGCGGAGGCCCAGCCAGAGGTAAGCGACGATGCCGCCAAGGTGCCACGCGATTTCAACTTTGCCGCTGAGGAAGCTGCCGCTGCCGCAGCCCCTGCTGCCGAGGAACCCGCTGTGCCCGCTGAGGATGAGCTGCCCGCACCAGCTCCAATTGCTCCAGTTGCCGCCGTTCCTTTGCCCGCCAAGCGTTACCTGCCCGCCAAGAAGAAGGTGATTGTCGAGCTGGATCAGTCTGCCGAGGAGCCCGAGGAAGCCCACGTTGCCGCCATCGAAGATGAGGATGTGGACAATGCCGTTGCCGACGATGTCGAGGAGGACGATGAGGAACTTGCTCTGGCTGTGCCCGTCAAGCCTGTCGCCAAGCATCCCGCCCGTGTGCCCAATGCCCGTCGTCCAGCTGCCAGGAAGCCAACCGCTGCTCCCAGCAAGCCAGGCAAACCCGCCCAACTGCCCGCCGGCACCTTCTTCCCCATTGACTTCGGAGGCACCAGCGGCGGCGCCATCGCCATTGCCAACTCCTTCAGCACTGGAGAGGGCGGCGCTGCCACCTCCCACGCCATCGCCTACGGCTCTCCCGATGCCGTGCGCGCCCGTGTCCGTCCCAATCCCAGCAAGCGTCGCCACTAAGCCGTAGGGCTAGGCCCTCCATGACTGATGCTCATACACATTAATACCTTCAGGTCGAATCTGTGCCGAGATTGAAATCAGAGAGTTTTTAAACTATTAGACAAATTGTACACATTTTTGAGCGCATTTCAATAAAATTTCCGTCTGTTTTTTTAAAGATATGTCATTTATTTGAAAGAATAATCGAATTGAAATCAAGAACTACAACCAAAATCCAATCAGATCTATAAAAAAAAAAAAACTCTTTACTTTGAAATGAATAATTATGCTTTATTGAATTGAATTTCAAGATACGTATATAACTGTACTGGATGAAGTTATATTATAGTTACAAAGTAATGCTCTACAATACCATAACGTCATCGTCATCTTGTGCAAATCCGTAGGCAGAATCTGGAATCGACTCAATGCCAAGATCTCTCTCCACCTCACCGGACTCGAGCGTATTTTCGTTGGTGTCTTTCGGATGTCGCTTTCTCAGACGCAGGAACACGCTTCCCATACCCCACGACATTTTGCCGAATTTGGGATAGAGCATGTCCTCAGCCTCCTTATTTATCTGTATAATATAATGTTGTCTGCCATCCGGAGCAGCCTTGCAGACCTGCAGCACTTTCCAGTCGCCTGTGGGCACTGTAGGATTCTGAAACTGTAGCAGCTTCAACGTCTTTTCCTGCGGTAGTACCATGGGGAAAAAGACCTTAGCCTTAGGCAGAGACGGAATATTTGCTCTGTCCACAATCTCTAGCTTAGCGCCTGGCCAAAGACCTTTAAGAGTTGGCACAATGCTTGTGATCCACTCTAAGGTGAACTCATCTTTGCATTTTAAAAACTTTACGCCTCTGTGCCAGCCAGCTCCGTCGAACTTGGGCGAACTTGTATTTGGCATCGTCGTCATTGCCACCATTGCGTCCAACAGCTTCAGCTCCACTTGGGCCCACTGCTTGTCCGACATCTGACCACTGGACACGCTGCGATCAATCAATGCCACTATGTTTTGTCGTCTGCCAGTCTCCGTTCTTCTGGGTTGACGCGACTTTTTGCTAGACGGTATCTGCTTTCTGTTATCGGAAAACGGCTTTGGCGCTTCAGGGTTTGCCTGCGATCTTCCACTTGTGGATGCCTCCGTCCTGCTTTCCGACCTTCTACTGGTGGATGCCTCTGTTCTGCTTTCCGATCTTCTACTGGTAGATGTCTCCGACTGGCTTTCCGATTTTCTACAGGCCGATGACTCCGTCCTGCTTTCCGATCTTCTACTGGTAGATGACTCCGTCCTGCTTTCTGATCTTCTATTACTCGATGCCTCTGCCCGGTTTTCCGATCTTCTACTGTTCGATGACTCCGTCCTGCTTTCCGATCTTCTATAGCTCGATGCTTCTGCCCGACTTTCCGATCTTCTACTGGTCGATGCCTCTGTCTTGCTCTTAGACAAGGTCATATTTGAGAATTCTTGATGCGAGGTCTGCAGCTGAGACCTTTTAGTAGACGGTACCTCTGTCCTCCTTTCAGATGTACTTTCAGTTCGTTTTGTACTTTCAGTCTTATACGGGAATGCTTCTTGCGACCTTTTGCTGGTCGATGCTTCAGCATCTCCATCATCCGAGTGTTTGCGTTTTGTAACTCCGCCCATCTCAGACGTATTCGGGAATGGTTCATGCGTTGCCTGCAACTGCGGCTCCGACATGGTATGCCTACGACTTTCCTCTATTCGCTGCAACGCTCTGGCAAGTACCGGATCTACTGCTTCCTTGCGTTCAACCGAAGGTTGGCAATTGACATCCGATATAGCCGGGGCTTTACCGCTTCTTCTTCCTTGTGGGATTGTGTGATTAAATAAACGTTGCTCCTTAGCCATGGTCTCTTCGATCTTATTCGCGAACGCTCCGCTCGATGCCTGCATATTGGGTCTCGATTCGAAGTGCTTGCGACCTTCAGCTATTGTCTCATTCGCCCATGCTAGCTTTCTCTGCTCAGCTTCAGTTAGATGGGTTCGCTGTGACAAGCGAGCAGAGATTTTCAATGCCGCTTTGTACTTCTGTTTGGCCTTCATTCCCTCCTTCGTTCTTCTGGGATGTTGCCTAGGTGCCTCCGGTATTTGAGAGCCGTCTGCCTCAACCACATCAGAGTTGTGACCGCTGGCGACACGCAGAGGGGATGAATCCCCACCGTGCCCGCCGGTGGTAGCGGCCACGCCTTCCACCGACGTTTCGGCTGATATCCCAGCCGATAATACTTCGTTGTTTTCTTCCATACTTCGATTTTGAATTGGTTTGCGTTTTATGCCTACCGCCAGGCACCTCATAACCATGGGCTGGTGCAGGGAATTTCCCACACCAGCACCTTAGCTAGACACTGCATTTCCTGTAGTACAAATAGATCACTTTTCAATCTACCCAAACCAAGGCGCATGCAGCGCCCATTGTCCGGCTGGCACCCTCGTGGAGGGTTCAGTTAGAGGATTTCCGCCAGCCTTTGGTTTGTTTTTACAGTGTACAATATTTTGGATCTTAATCAAATTATATGACAATTTATTGCAAATTACAGTTGCCAGAGAATGCACGTTAAGAATAACAATTATGTTTGACTTGATACTGCATAATTTCGACGAGAGTAAACTAATTGAATGTGGAACTAAGCAAGTATAACAAAAAGCATAAAGCCTTAAATAAATCTACATAGTCGTAATTAAAAACAAAATATGCCATACAAAATAAACATCAGCCAGACATAATATTCTATATATTGTACTTAGGAGCTAATGCTTGTTCCTCAAATGTGATATCAGTGTGTATATAGTTTTCCTGCATTCAATGCAGTTTCCTTTAAAGTATTAATATTTCTATGCATGCTGAAGACACTACGCTTAACTTGATTTCGTGTTGGTTTTCGCCGTTTCTCTTTACAAGAATCTTTTCTTTGATATCTAAGGATTCTTAAATTAAACGCGGGCCTGGAATTCCTGAAAACCTTTTGCACATGTGCTTAATTGAGGTGAGACTAATTTATTATCAAAATTAAATTTAAAACGCTCGTTATGCTGCTGTTGCTGCTGCTGCTGCTGCTGCTGCTGCTGCTGCTGCTATCAGTAACCGTATTTATCCTGCAGCGAGCTCATGACATCGTTGGCCAGATTGCTCAGCCTGCCGGCCACCTTATGCACGCCCTGACGCACGCTCTCCTTCACATCGTCCAGATCCGGCGCATTGAAGCTGACTGCAGTCGAGTATCCACCGCCGCCGCCTGTTTAAAAGAGAGTTTTATTAGTAATATGTACATTTATTATTATATATTTATATCAGAGCTTCCACAAAATGAGTCACATCGAGAGCAAATAGAGCAGAGTTGGCTAAAAGGTATTATTTATCATGGATTGAGCTCTGAGATTAATATAATTATACTATATAATATTATATAATTAGATTAATTTGTTACGGATTGAGCTCTGCTTTGTGCGAGCTCTGAGATTTATATAATTATACTATATAATATTATATAATTAGATTAATTTGTTATGGATTGAGCTCTGTTTTGTGCGAGCTCTGAGATTAATATAATTATACTATATAATATTATATAATTAGATTAATTTGTTATGGATTGAGCTCTGTTTTGTGCGAGCTCTGAGATTTATATAATTATACTATATAATATTATATAATAAGATTAATTTGTTATGGATTGAGCTCTGTTTTGTGCGAGCTCTGAGATTAATATAATTATACTATATAATATTATATAATTAGATTAATTTGTTATGGATTGAGCTCTGTTTTATGCGAGCTCTGAGATTAATATAATTATACTATATAATATTATATAATTAGATTCTAATTACTGCTGCGATTGTTCATGCCGCCGGCTGTGCTGCCGTCGTTGAAGTAATCCGACGAGGATATGGCACGCGAGCCCTGGAATCGATTCAGATTGGCGCTGATGTCCGCCGAGGATTGTTCGCTAGCAAAATACTGATCCGAGCCGAAGCCCTTGGCATTGCCAAACTTCTGCTGAGCCGCCACGGGATCGTTGCTGTTAACGTTGCTGTTGCTGGCTTTGCTTTTGCTCTTGCCGCTGACGCCCGTCGCCTTGGGCTTGTCGTAGTCGCTGCTCGCCGCGAACATGGAAGTGATGTTGCTGTGCGTGATGCCGATCGGCTCGATTGTCTCATAGCCCAGAGCGTCCAGCTCGTACTTGTCCAGTTTGCTGGCGCTGCTCTCCTTCTTCTCACCGTACAGATGCAGCGAGTGATCGTTGAAGAAGTTGTCGTTGTCCAGCGCCGAGAGCTTGCTCTGTGAGCTGGACTTGGGCGCAGCGGTCTGCTGTATGGTCTCCATATCACTGAGCGCCGAGTGGGCGACGTCGCTGCCTCTCAGATTGAAGCCCATGCCGAGGCGCTCCATCTGCTTGGCCTTGGCGGGATCGATGCTCTGCAGCTTGGCCTCCTCGCGCGTCTGCTGCAGCGACAGATCCTGATACGCCAGCCGCATGCTGGCCACGCTCTGCAGCTCCTCCTCCGCCGTCTGCGGCTTCTCCACAACGGCAGCCGCCGCCGTTTTGCACTCATTGGCGGCATTCGCACGCGCCTCGATGTCCGCAAAGTTCGTCTTGACCTTCGTGGCGCCCAGGCCGCCCACCTTGCGTGCGCCCAGCTGAAATGCAGAAAAGTTGTTTAATTTTGGTGTAAATGAAGTGGGGGGTGGGGGGCTCACCGCGCCCTTCTTGGGCTGTATCTTGCGCACGCCTATGGAGGGCGCAACGGCAGTGGGGGCCACAAAGGAATTCAGCAAATCCACGCTGGGAGCGCCCGCATCCACAGTGGTCTTCGGAGTAATCTTGGTTTCCAGCTGTAAATGAAGTGGGAATTATTTAAGATTGGACTGTTTTGCTGCTGTTTGCATGCCAATTGATTATCAAACTCAACTTGAACTCTAAATATGCTGAATTAACAGCAAATACATAGGTATACATACATACCTATTTTTAGGCGTGCACATAATGAGCGGAGCAGAACAGTCGAACTCGTTCGACTGTAGAATACCCTGTAGCCTATATGTTAAACATCATTTTTAATGATTGCAGCAGCAAAGCTTCTTCTTATTAGTGACAGCGAGAGTTTGATCGACGAGAGTTCGAAAAGCGCGAGTTCGGTCAGCGAGAGCTTGGTCAGCGAGAGCTTGGTCAGCGAGAGATTGTTCAAAGAGAGTTTCGTCAGCAAGAGGTTGGTCAGCGGAAGTTCGGCCGACGAGAGTTTGAACAGCGAGAGTTCGACAAGCGAGAGTTTGGTAAGCGAGAGATTGGCCAGAGAGAGTTTGGTCAGCGAGAGATTGGCCAGAGAGAGTTCGGCAAGCACAAGTTTTGGCTAGCGAGAGTTCGGCTAACGAGAGTTCGGCTAACGAGAGTTCGGCCCACTAGAGTTCGTCCGTCAAGAGCTAGGCAGCAAAGAGTTGGAGAGCGAGAGCTTCACATTAATTAACCCTAGCTCTTATAGTATCCGAAGTCTAGACATATATTTAGAGAGAGGGACGGACAGACAGGCGTACATTTCGACTAAGCTCGTCTTCCTGATCAAAAATATATATAATATATACTTTGTGGCGTCTACCACTCCTGTTGCATACATTCTCCCAAAGTTATTAACCTATTTTTAATGGCTAGAGGCTATGCAAATATAGGCGTGGCCTTTGTGGGCTGAGTCTCACCTGCGCCAGGCTGATGTTGTTGTTCTCCGGCTGCGGCGCCTGCGCGTTGTTGTTGTCGCACTGGGCGAAGAAGTCCTCCTCTTGCGGCTCCTGCCTGGCGGCCTCGTTGCCCTCGCCCCTGTCCGCCGTGGGCTCCAGGTGCAGCTGGATTTGTGGCAGCCACAAGCGAGCAGAGCAAATGTTAGTGGGTGGCAAGCAAGGAATAACAAAACAAAACGAAACAAAAGTAACAAAAACTAAAGTTGCAACTGCAACAGAAATGGGGGGAATCCCCAAGCTCACCTTGTTGCCATGCAGCTGCATCGCCTGCTGCGCCTGCCCCGCCAGCCTGTCCCTGTAGAGCTGGGCGGCCCTGGAGTTGTACTTGACCTGGGCGTCGCTGCTGCTGCAGTTGTGGGCGCGGAAGAACTGCGCCGCGTTGGCGTTGCCCCCCAGCTGCATCTGGCGCAGCTGCAGCCAGGTCCAGTTGGTGTCCAGGTTGGTGCTCCGCACGAAGGTCAAATGCACGCCCAGATTGCGGTGCACGGCGGAGCAGTCGATGCAAATGAAGATGCCGTACGTCACGGAGCTCCAAGTGGGCGCCTTGGCTGCGCAGTCGAAGCAGGACTGCAAAATGCGAATAAATTATGTATTTTATATATATGTGATGCAGCAGATTAGTCAGACATGACCCTGTATCCTGCTGCATATACTTTTTCACCCATTTTCAATGATTACAGGGTATAATATAAATAATATAATAATGAATTTGGACGGAGATCTGTCGGATGCACCCAACTGTAGGATACCCTGCACCCCCTTACATACGGGCCATGTAGCCCTGTTATTACCCCTTTTCAATGGGTACAGGGTATACCAAAGGCAATACAAATACAGGGTATAGAATGCAAAGTTTAGGCTGCTGACCTTGTTGGCTGGCTGAGCGCGCAGACGACTGAAAACGGCCTCCAGCTCCTGTTTTGTGGGTCCGCCCGTAGCGCTGCTAGACATGTTTGCTGTTTATTGTTTGTTTGTTGTTTATTGTTATTTCTTTATTGCTGATTTGTTAAAATTGTTTTCGTGGCTGAATTTTTGATTCTTTCTCCTCTTGCTAGCAGTTGGCAGTTGTGTTGATTGCTGTGCGTTGGCGGCTTGTTGTTGCATAGAACTTAGCATAAACTATTGGAATTTTGTTTCAAGCGCATTTGGCAACGTTTTTAAATTAAATATTTTGCAATTCGATTTAAGAATTTTATACGTGTGTTTTTCGTTCCAGGCACTTCCACGTTCACGTTAGCGATGCGACTTCGGCGCGTAAGTGCTAGCGCGCGCAGTTACTTTATCGTTACCAGCTGACTGTCCAGTTGCGTTATCGCTGAAAATATCGATATGTTGCCGGGCTAACGAGAAAACAAATTCTGTACGTATCACAAAAGTGCTCATATTATTTAAATTTATGTAAAAAACAAACTGACTATTGTGTATTTATGAAGCATAAGTAAGCTGTGCATGCAGCCTTAACAGCCTGCATCTCTGCCAAATGTTATATACAAAAATGAAAAAACTTATAATTTTTACAAATGTATAGCTTATAGCCATAAATCTAGCATATTTAATTTTATTGATTTATTATTTATTTTATACTAAACATAAGCAATATATTCTACAAATGTTTAATATTACGCGGCATTCAAATATATAAAAATCGTTGCATTTCGTTTTGATGGTATCGATATCACCAAAGCCAAGAGATGCGGCAACCCTGAACAGCTGAGCGGTCTCTCTCAAGGAGCGGAGACTTCGCTCAAACCGCTCAGCCGTTAGAATTTGAAAGAGAGGTGGAGAGAGAGAGAGAGAAACGAAGAGCGCAGTAGAGTTGGCCTTAACCGCGGTCCTTGACCCGGAAAATTAGGCAGGAGAGAGATAGGGAAATAAACGGGGCCCAGCGTAGGTTAGGGTTAGGCAATCAGTTGAATTTTTAAGCAAGTACGAGGCAGACACGCGGCTGTGTGCAAAACGTGTGTGTTCAGAAAAAAAAGGCGACTAAAATAGAAACGGTATTTCCCTATTTCCGAACGTGTTGGTGTTGAAAGGGGAGAGTCCACCGAGCTCTTAAATCGGTACCACGGGTTTTCGGCGGCAAATATTATGAACCTTGAGACCGTCGAAAATTGAGGTTGGCCCCCAAATGGGGAGTTCGTGGTGGCTGTGTGTTGAAACCCAAATGCGGGTAGAGACGCCAGTCTCGACGTGAAGTTGCGTTTATCAACTGGGTGCTGTGACCCTTAGAGCAGCAGAGGTGCTAGATACACTTCGACCCCCACCAAGGGTTTGTACATATCCAACAATATGTACATAATTTGGTACCTTAGGGCTTCCACAATAGTGGAAGACTTAAGGGGCGTTAGTTTGGCGCTTTGTTCCAGACTCTTGTGTCATATGCACTATGTGCATATAGGGACACCGTGGTTTTAAACCTATTTTGGTAAATGCCACGTTAAATAAAAAGACGAGGGATCGTCCTCATTCTGTAGGAGACCCTGTACTTTGTGTTTTCTTCGCTGTTTCTTATTCGATCGTAATGTAATTCACATCATCGATGGGAATTGTCATAGTCTACGTACATGCCACATCCCAAATCTTTAGCTTTAAAACTTGAGCTTTAAAACTGCAAACTGTTCCTAAATTGGTTTTTCGGTTAGCGGAGGAATGAGAGGAGTTATCAAAAAACCCATACTAACTTGATCTGATGGTTGCATAGGAGGACATAAATACCAAAAAATGGTATTTCTAGCTCTTATAGTTTGCAAGCTCTAGGCTGCTTCTCTGTCTACGCTATCTTTACTGTTTCTTTTCCGTTGGTAATATAATTCACAGCGTTGATGGATAATGCCATAGGCTGCGTACATGCCAAATCCCAAGTCGATAGCCTTCAAACTGTGGCTGTAGTGGCGCTTACATATATTTATAAAACAATTCATTGGTGCATAACTTCGCTGTTTCTTCTCCGTTTGTAATGTAATTTACAGCATCGATGGATAATTCAATAGGCTACGTACATTTCAAGTCTGTAGCTTTATTATTGTGGCTGCAGTGGCACATACATGCATTTAAAAAAAAAATTGTCTCTTGCATATCTTCGCTATTTCCAATTCAAATCATAAATAAATTAATATCATCGGTGAAGAATACCTTAGGCTACGTATATGCCAAATTACAAGTCTGTAGCGCTATTATTGTGGCTGCTGTGGCGTTTATGGTTTTCGAGATTTTTGAGGTAGGTGTAGATTTCTTATGATTCGCGGATGAAGGAGGCAAGATATCAAAAGTTTGAAACAAACTTGATCTGCTTGCATTAGCTGACTACCTAAATCCGGAAAGGTGGTGTCTCTATCTCTAGTTGCTGAGATCTAGGTGTTCATACAGACAGACGGACAGACGGACATGGCTATATCAACTCAGCTCGTCGTCCTGAGTCAGAATATATATACTTTGTGGGGTCTACCACGCTTCGTTCTGCCTGTTACACACAGCTGTCATTTGCACTAAATTAATAGACCCTTTTAATTTTTTAAAATACAGGGTCTAAAAATGAAAAAACTTATAATTTTTACAAATATGTAGCTTATAGCCATAAATCTCGCATATTTAATTTTATTGATTTATTGTTTATTTTATATCTGACATAAGCAATATATTCTACAAATGTTTAATTTTACGCGGCATTGAAATATATAAAAATATATTTATTTAGCACTGATATGAAAACGAAACTACGTATATGCAAATCCACTACCTAAAGCAGGGAAATTAAATTTGTGCTAAAAATAAAAGCTTTAACTAACAATAATTTTGTTGTTTTATGATTTATAATTTAGCCAATATTTCAGCAAAATATAGATACATATATAGAAGCTGTTTTTAGCTTGTTTTTGCTGGAAATCTAGCCTACGTAATCTGGCCACACCGATAACACATTATTCAAAAACAACAGCCCACAGCTGCGCTCGCTGCAGCTATCGATAAGTGCGCTGCTCCATGCGAACACAGTGCTATCAGCGCTTTGCCTTCTCTAAGCCTGCTGTAATTTGAAGCAAGGTGCGCAAAATTTATTTTAATGCAAAAATATAAAACTATCAATGGAGTTGAGAAAAGATGAGGATGCCAATGCCTTCAATCTGTTCGCACGGGAGTGGATAAAGCAGCAAGGCTGGAGTCGAGCGGAGAGCCTGCATATAGCCATCCCAGCCTGGCAGGTAATGCAGCAATGTTTGTTTACATTTGTAACTCATATTATGTTTATTTACTTAAGCCTCGTTTTATTGTTTACTTTAGAAACTGAGCTCAGCAGAACGCCAGCCGTATTTGAAGACGGCAGCACAGCTGCAAAAAGGCAGCATTCAACTGCCAATAAGCTGCTCCCCCCTGCAACGAATCGAGCAAATTGTGCAAAACAGCGTGGAGCGAAAGCAGCTGGAGACGCATTATTATTACTTTCTGCTGGTCAACTGCTTCAGTCGGGAGCACTGCGATCCCGCAGAGCTGGCCGTGGGGCGCTTCTCGCTGCTGGAGGGCCTGCAGACGCTCTATCACACGCTCGTCAATCCAGGTCGATCCTCTAGAGAAACAGCCCTAAAAACCCAACTAAAAAATATTTTTTAGGTACCACATCTTGCGGTTCCACTGAGGACATCCCTCTGCATGGGCTGCCCCTGCCGCCCAACGCGCTGGGCACTGCGAATCTGAAGCAGCTGTATGCGGAGCTGATGGAGTTTGTGGGAGCTGGCGACGTGTTCACGTTGGAGGAGCAGCTGCCCATGGCTCAGGAGGCGCTGAAGTTCCTCAAGGGCGGCGTGGCCAGCCAGCTGAACATTCTGCCCATAGAGCAGCTCTACTATGTGCTAAAAAGAGCCAGCTGCAAGGCGGGTTATATGAAGCAACCGGCGTCCATAGAAGTCACAAATGCCAGGTTCCAAGAGGATCTGCAGACAAGCTTGTCCAACGTTAGCTGCGTGTTCCACGAGCAGCTGCAGCTGTCCCAGTATTGTGCCAAGGCGCAAGTAACCAGCTGGAGCTTCAGCTTCGCCCGCTACATGTGTCGCGATCTGAGTCTTATAATGCATCCCAATAGTCACATGCCGCATGTGGAATGGAGTCCCGAGTATCCAGAGATCAAGACTGAACCCTTGTTCGACCACGAGATGGAGGCTTATAATATGCTCAATAATCTCGATATGGATAGTCTGTTCGATGAAGAGGACTTCGCACAACTGCATGAAGATTTTAAAAACTTCAATGCAGAAGAAGATAATCCAGAATATGCCTTAAATAATCAGACTAATCCGAGTGATCTGGAGCAGCCGCCAGACTCTCCTTCAAGCGCCACAAATCACAACTGCTTAGAGGAGGAAGATCCATTTGAACAGCTTGAAGAGAGCTTCGACCATCAAGAAATCTCTCTTTCTCCCAACCAACCTACGGATGATAGTTGCGAGAATGCTACAAAACTGATTGAAATCTCTGAATTTCTCTGCGGCGCTTCGAATGAGAATCAAGCACAATTGTCACCTGAAAGGCGCAACAGCTCGCGTTGCTCAAGAGAAAAATCTCCGAGTAGGCGCAGAGCGCATCGGCAACGCTCCAGATCTTGCTCTCCGTATTATCGGAATTATGAAAATATCAAACATAAAGCGCCAGATAAATTCTTAAATGTGCAAAGGAAAAATCGACAACGCTCTAGATCTTGCTCTCCGTATTATCAGAGTGAAAATATCAGACGTAAAGCGCCAGAAAAATCCCTAAATTTGCAAGCGAAAAATCGACAACGCTCTAGATCGCGCTCACCGAACTATAGAAGCAGACCAGCGGAGCGCGCATATTCCCGAGAAAGATCATCCAGTTTAAACAGAGCGAACCGACGCTCCAGTTCCCGCTCACGACATTATCGGGGTGAAAATACTAGGCCCAGTGGTTCTAGAGATAATACATTGAACCGGTCGGGAACAAATCGCCAACGCTCTAGATCTGGTTCAAGAAATTATCATAGCAGACCACGGGAGAAAGGAGAGCGTCGTAGACGCTCCAGGTCACGATCGGTGCATCGTCAAAACCGCATATCCAGACGTCTATCACCCATAAATAGCTATACTAGAAGTCGCAGACGATCCAAATCCAATGAGCGAAATAGGGATAAAAGAGATTCACGAGACACAAATAAGTCTTCTCCACGCATATGTCGCAGAGATCAAAGATTAGGGGATCGTAGAGATTCACGAGATAGAAATCGATCTCCAATAAGGGATTTCCCCTCACGTAGATTGGTGAATAATAGCAGAAATGTACGAGACAGAATTATTTCTCCAATAAGATATCCTAGTAATCGAGCTTCTAGGGACAGAGAAGTTTCTCCACGAAGAAGGGATCGAACGATTTCCAATCGAAGCAATTCTCCCACTCGCAGATTAAGGGATGACAGAGATTTACGGGGCAGCAAACTTTCTCCGCGCAGGAGTTACAGGGATAGGACGAATTCCAATCGAAGAGATTCTCCTTTGCATACATCAAAAGACAACAGAGATTCACGGAATCGCCAACTTTCTCCAAGAGGAAGTTATAGGGATCGAACTACTTCCAGTCGTAGCGATTCTGCCTCAAAGAATAACAAAGATAACGCTAATCCGTCCAGTATTCTACTAAGTAGAAGCTCTAGGAACAATCTTGCTTGGCGCCAATCAAGAGCTTTATTTAAAGACAAAATATCTCCCGATAGACGTATAAAAAGTCCCTTACGAAGTCCGCGCGGCAAGGATTATAGAAAAGGTGAACATATCCGAAGACATAGATTAAAATCCCTCAACAAAAAACTGACTTCTCCCAATCTAGAAGTGGAATTTGGTGAAGTATTGGATAATTCTGACAAGATGCTATATAATTCAAACGAATATTATAAAGATGCTTCATCCATATCTGCATCTCCTGTGTGCTCTCGTGATAATGCCAAAGAGAGAAATGGTGCAATAATCGATGAATCGGAAGAACCACCAAGCAATGCAGTTTCATCCGAAGAGGCAGCTCGAATTTCCCAAACCCGTTGTCTGTTGGAGATTCCAACAAGCATTTCAACAATTATTACGTCGAATACGCTGGAACAAACAAAGACCGTGGAAAAACAAGCCTTTAAAGTGACATTCAAGACACAGAAACGGCTGTCCTATATTTCTCATATTCAATATTCACCGCATGTTGAGCATTATGCTCAGCCTGTTATAGAACATCCTGTAGAACCGCCGACACTCTTCCAATCTCAACCACTCCGTGGAATACCAGAAAGAGTGCATTATCCAAGACCATATGCTCCAGTCTGTTTTGTTCCAGAGGCACCTATAAATTATCACTACGAATTATCTCAATGGGCAGCTCAACAAGCCAGAAATCGTGGGAGCTATTTTCCTAATGCTTACCATTAAAAATCAATTGATTTTGGTATTATTTTTAAAGGTTTTAAAAGGACAATAACAGTATATGCAGAATGTTAAATTTTTATGGTATTGTTTTTTTTATAAAATATTTTTCAAAGTGTATTTTTATATAGTTTTTTAAAGGACTATTTGTCATTCATTTTATTGACCAACAGTTGCCAAAAAAAAAAAGTGTATGCATAAAACTTAATAAATAAAATAAACTGAATGAGAACCAAATGTGATTGTCTTAATATTTTTATTCTTCTATAAATGTTATAAATATGTTGCAGACTCCATTGCTTATTGAAACAAACTCTCTTTCTCTCATGAGATCTTGCTATTTAACCGGCAACTGTAAGGTCCCTGTCTGTATATGCCACAAAATAGGAGTCAAGGCAGCCAGCTCCTTTAGCAAGTCCGGATCGGTGACAGATCCGTTCTCGATGTTCTTCAGAAGCTGCTCAAACTCTTCGATGGTCATTTCTGCAGGTGGATTGCTTTCGGTATGGTTCTGTGGAACGATTCCATAATCGACGATAATGATAACTAGATGTGGGAAAGACTTTAGCTAAAACCAACTGAAAATTTGTGTTTAAGTGCGGGCTAGCTACCTTCTTTAGTTGTGTCCTCCTTGTTATTGCAAGTAACTTTCGATTTCCATACTCCCGGAGTGCTTTGGTTCTCTTTATTTGATTCGTTTAACTGCTTTGATAGCCGTAGCCTTTTCTGGCGCAACGAGCTGAGGGTATCGCACTTGTGCTTCTTCATCTGGGCAGCGGCGGCAAAGGATCGGCCGCATTCGATGCATCGGAAGTTTTTGTTCACGTGAGCGTTTTGGTAATGGCGTCGCACCAAATTCAATCGCTTTCCCTTGTAATCGCAGGTTTCCACAGGACATTCGAAGAAGTCGTACGGTATTGGATCGATGCAATGCTCCCGCTTCATATGCGCGTCGTACGAAACGCGGATCTTGAACACCGCAGGGCACAGACTGCAGTTATACGACCTTGTGGGCAACAATTCGTTATACCCAACCTTGCAGCACCGCTCCACCTGCCCCCTTGTCACCGCGTGTCCCTCAATCTTTGTCGCCATCGACCCAAACAAAAAACAGATCAGGGCTTTCTGCTGTATGCAGTTTGACGCACCAATCGGTTATCGCATCGGTGTGCCAAGTTTTGTCATCCCTAGCTTACTAGAAGTATATATATACATATAATATATATATATACATATATATATATAAGTATATACATATATATAACTGGAAGACTACATATCAGTTAGTAACCAGAGCCAATGAATGCAATTTTTATTCCTGCAATCTAATTTAGTTATGCATTTTAACTCATAAGAGCACTGCAATCCTGACGGTTTTAATTTAAATCGCAATTTCCAGTGTTGCACAACAACGCTTGTTTAGTGTTTATAATGTTGGTGTTTGTAGACCCCCTACTTTAAATAAGTAGAAAAGGGTCTATTAAGTTAGTGCAAAGGCGACGTGGCAGACTCCCAAAAATTATATATATTGTACATCAGGGCGACAAGCCGACTCGATATAGCCATGTCCGTCTGTATAGATCTAGATATTCGGGATTTAGGTGCCCCTATTCAGTAAGCAGAAAGTTTGTTTCACAAATTGCAAAAAGCTACAATTTAAAAGCTATAGACCTGCCTGTGATTGTGTTTGTAATTAGGTATACACAAAGTAAAGTGTCTCCTACTGTCGGTCACGTCCGACTGTAGCCTTCCGTTCGACTAAATCGCCCCGTCCATATATTTATTTGTATGTTTGGTGCTTGCTCTGCCCATAAGCAGCGTTTAAGTACCAGTTTTATACCCTCTTCCCATTGAAAAATGGGTAAAAACAGAGCTATATACTATTTATCAAGTGATTTATTCGTTTTTTAGGCGTCACTTCCTGTTTAATTAATTCTTATACATACATATGTCAATACAGTTCCTATAAAAATAAAAACTGGCTACTAGCTACAGATTTATGTATGCAAAAAAATAGTTTCCAAATGTTAAAAATAGGTGTTAATTCCGCTAGCCGATATTTTTCAACTCAGCTCGCATTTGTAATTGCTGACAAGCTATGAAAATTGGCAACAGCGCAATGGAAAACACAAACGCAGCCCACTTCTTATATTTTAGAAAAAGCAGAGCGTTAAGGCTGTTTTTTTATTTATTGTTCGTCAAATTGGAATTCTGCTGAATCTGAATTCTGTTTAAGCCAAAAAGTAATTCAAATCAATAGATAACATTGTTTCTGTGCTTGGTTTGCAGCGTCTTTAGGGGAACATATTGAAGCTATCGTCGTTGGCCTCAAACGAGGAGGAGGCGGGAACGTTCCAATTGTTTTTCGCCTCGTTAGGGTTGTTGTTGCCAGTCTTTTTGGTCTTCTTAGGACGACCGCCCAGGGCTGGAAAGTCAGTGCTGAGATTATTAGAGCTGAAAGTCGTCTGATCCGAGGGCTGATAGGCCTCGGAGGAGCTTCCCGTCTCCTGTTTGACGCCATCTGCGCAAGAGGCAAACGAGGAATTGGCGCTCGACGGCGGCGGATTCTTGACGGTGAATCGGCACGCCGAAGCGGGCGGCATGTGGTACCCGGGGAGGGGCCTAATAGCAAGATCGCCGCACATGAAATCGCTGAACGTGAAGCACCAGCGGGAAACCTTCGAGTGCGTACAATATCGACCACGATCGTTCTCCTCATGGAACTACGGAATTTAAACATTTTGGATGAGAATTTATGAGACTGCAACTTGGGCTCTCACCTGGCATGATATGTCGGCATAATACTCGAAGAAATCGCTGGAGAATTGATTATCCGTCAAGCACTTGTTGATGTGCTCGTGCTCCAGCTCAGCATAGTCCATGACCTCCTTTTTTAGTGTATAGAACAGAAACTCAATGTCGTACACCTGAATCTCAGGCATGTCCTCATCTTTATTGACCGCTAAGTACTTTAAGCAGCCCTTGGTGACCGACATAAGGTCGCTGGCCGTGAAGACCACCAGCGGACCGTTTCTATCCCTAGCCTCCTGACAACCCCGTAAGTACTCTACAATGTTAGTGTAGAGTTTGCTCATGTTGGACTCGCCAATCGCATTTGGGGGCAGCGGCAGCTGATGGGTGCTCGTCACATGATCCTGCGTAGCGCTGCTCTGTCCAAAGATCAGATCGCCTGTGAGATATATATTGTATTTAGTCGGTCTGGAAAACTCGGGGGGTCAACTACTCACCCGGATTGATGTGGGAGCTGTAGATGGAGATCTTCCCACGCTTCAGGGAGAACTGACAGGCGGCGAACTCAGCCGGAATATAGATCTCATTGGCATCCGTCTTGCAGAAGTAGTTGAAGGCCACAAATATAAACGTGGTGTTCTCCAGATCTGAAAGAAACCAGATTAAAGGATTACACATATTCAAGATATAGAGCATATGCTCGATATTCATAATAGAGATTCTTCAGGTCTAAGGATTGACAAATACTTAAGATATGATTACACATATTAAAGATATGAGTATATATTAATAATCAGAGAGCTTTTCCAGGTCTAAGGATTACAAATACGAAGGAATGAAAGTGGGAATTACAAATATGTACTACAAAATATCAGATATTCTACATATTAATTATAAATAACGAATCTATTTGTTTTCATAGGGATTATGAATGATATACTTAAAATCAAAATTGAGAACCTGATGCATAACAATAATTAATTTAACTTTGTTTAAACTAAATTGAATGTATTAATAGATTCTAAATACAAACAATAAGAACTTAAACGACTATTTAAATAAAACAAAATTAAATATTTAAATAAAATAAGCAGGGATTCAACACTAAACTAATATTTTATAAATTGCATTTAATACTCCAAATTAAAAATAATAATTTCATAATAAATTAAATGTATTAAACAAACAGAAAGCTAGAAATATAACGGTCCAGATCTAAACAAGATTTAGGTTTATCATACTATATGATTATTATATTGAAAAAATAAAAACTAAACTAATTGAATTTATTTATATTAAATTGACCGTATTGAACAAATAGTTGGCAAAGGAAAGCACCAGAAAAGGCGTCAGCAGGGCTACCAACATTAGGAGAACAAATAAAGCCCAACGCTTCAGATTTTCTTTACCGTGCTCCGACTTGCCCCTGCGCACCATGCGCTCGATGTTGCACTTCATCGACATCTCCTGCTTCGACTTCTCGCTCGCCTCGCGCTCTATCTCGGAGAACGTCTGCCCCAGGCAGTTGAGGGGCTCCTTCGTGCTGCGGAGGGCGATGTTGGCGTTTTTGCTCGCCGCCTTGTAGGGCCCGCGCTCCCCATCGCTCATGTTCTGTGGATGGGAGGGAAGGAGAGAGGAGAGAAGGAGCGGAGAGAAGCAGAGGTTACGGCCTGAAATACGCAATATTCCGTTACTTGCTACTCACGCTCCACAGCCCCCCGCAATGCTCCACGGCCTGAGCGATGTTCATGCGGCGCCCCTCCGGGTTTTTGTTGCGCCATTCGTCCACGAACATCATGAAGGGGTTCTTCTTCTTAGGCGGCATTTTCTAAACTCAACTCTGTAGAAAAGAAAGTGGAGAGGGGAGGCAAGAGTGAAGAACGTGAAAAGACAGAAGGGAGAGTAGAATGAAAAGCCACAAGAGAGAGGAGAGAACGAAAAGCACGCGCACACACACACACACATGCATGCACTTACTTACACTGCAATTACAACAATATCAACTTATTAACTTACAATTATTCAAAAAACTGCTTTGAGATTTTTCAGGAATCAAATGCGCAACAATTTAATTCAGCTTTAATGTAAAACAAACATTAACTTCAACTTTTAATTCCCACTTCTTCTTGATGTTCACTTCTCAAATTCTCACATTCGACTGACGAAATTCGGAAAATGTAAAGAGGACGTCAAAAACGGGCTGCTGTGTTTTACAACACTGGCAATAAACAGTATTAAAGCATCGGTGTTGCAAGTTTTGCTTTTATTATATTAAATTATTTAATTTCCAAATACAATAATAATTAAAATAGACTCAGTTTGCAGCTTTTAATATAAACTATGTTCATTTGACAAAAAAATTAGTTTATGCAAGCAAAAACTGTACGAAAAATATTTTGTTTGCGTTAAATTTCAACGAATCTGTTGATTTATTGTAAATTCATATTTAAACAATATTTTGCGCTGCAATTTAATTCAGTTTTTTGCGTATTTAGCTATTTTAAACACTTTTTTTCGCGCAATCTAGCTTGGAGCACAAAATTCAGGCAGCACTGTTCGCTATCAAAGCATAGCTCAACATTCTATTCACAGAAATTCTCAATTTTCACAGTATTCTGCGTGTAAGCACGGCTGTAAACCATGTGTGCTAATGCAATCTATTATGTGAACTACTTGAATTGCACCAATAAACAGATTTTTACTTACAAATATGAAATTGGAAACTTTTTAGGAAGGCTGCAGGTGAAGAGTTCAAACAACGACGTGTGCACGATTGCGCTGGCAGAGCCCTGATTATCGATAATAGCGAACCTATCGATGAGTTGAGTGGCGCTGCCTGGCGCAAATCGCCAACAGTGCAGCCATTTGGTGCTGCCAACACATGAAAATATGTTTGTAGTTTAGCGTAAAAATTATTATAATTTATTTTTAATTTAAAGATGACAGTGTTTTGTTTTTAATTGCAAATAATTATTTTCGTCTAATTTTTTTGTAGCATACATATGGTTTTTTTTAATGCAGCGTAATAATTCGGCTGCTTGTTAGCGCCATCTCGCGGCAGTCGTGCTGTACTACGCTTCGAACTTGTACGCTTCTCTCTGTGCTCGGTACGTTGTTGGCAGCTCGTTTCCCATTAGACGCAAAAACAACTCTGAACGGAGCGGACGTGCCGCGCGTAAATTTAATTTTAAGCAAAAGTTTATTTGAAAGTGCGCTTTTCCGACATTTCCCTCGAAATGTGCAATATTCGTAACGCATAGTGCAGTGAGATTTAACCACAAATAAAGGTGTGTAACAGCAAAAAAAAAAAAATTCGCAAAATTCAAGTACACAATTATTTTGCTTACCGGGCTGTGTATGTGTGTGTGTGTGTGTGTGTGTGTCTAACGCCGGCTTTCAATTTGAAGAATTACAAATAAAATGCCACGCTCTGCAAATTTTTGCAGCTTTAGCTAAGAAAAGACTGCAGAATGTAATAAAAAAGAAATGTATGAATTTTAAGTAAATGATATATACATACACACAAGCATACGTGAAGATCATTCGCTGCTGCTTCTTCTTGCTGCGTGTTTCGCTCTTAAGCTCTCACCTGGCGAGAGAGCGCAGAGTCTGCGAGTGAGCGCGCGCCAACGTTGTAGTTGTGTGAAAGAGAGCGCGTGTAGTTGTGTGCGTGCGTGTGTGTGTGTGTGTGCTGAGAAGCCGAGCTTTCAAGTTAAAGTTCTTTAGCTTGCGTCGGCGTAAGCGTCGGCAGCAGCAACAGGTTAGACTTGTATACAGGTTGGTTGGCATTTTTTGTTTTTGTTTTTTATTTTAATCTTTATTTTGCTTTTCGTCTGTCTCGTTCATTTACTGTTTGTACATGGAGAATATTGCTGAAATTTGCATTTTGCGCTGAGCTTTTGGCTGTTAGAAGTGTTGTTTGTGCCTGCTTCTCTGATAAGGCTTCCAGTTTGTCAGATGACTCAGCCGCCACGTTCGATCCTTCCAGTCTTCCAGTCTTTCATGTCATTGGCACATTCCAGCGCTGAAATTTTCGCATCTGCAGTTTTCAGTTAACTGGACGGAAATTCTACGTGACGCAGATCTAGATAAAGATCTATATAAATATTATAGATGTTGATACATGGATATATTTTCTATATATATACACTTGTATATATAAATAATGAAATCATCATATTCCAGTATGGTAGAAGTTACCACATACAGTAATAGTATACCATAAATAAAATAAACAATTTTATATATAAATTTAAAAAAATATATATAGTATATTATATATTTCTTCGATAGCTTTATTTGCCACCTGCGTTTTTATTTGTCGTGTTTTCTCCAGACACATAAAATAGTTATGCTAAAAATAGGCCAAACCTTCGTTTTATTTCATGATTTATTGGCAAAAAGCCTGCGTGTTAGCTAACTTTTATATCCTCCCAGAACTCCTGCTGTTTCCAAGTATATTTAGTTAATTCTAGCGCAAGAGAAGCAGTTTAAAACTTAACAAATAGATAAGTTTAAATATACATCCAGCAATTCAGTCAGTTAGTACAAATATCACTATTTAATCAATCAAGTTTATGATATAACACAATAGATCCATTTATTAAGTTAATTGCACATTGAATTATTATTTTATGTTATTATCGACCTATTATTTAAGAAAATGCATATATTTTTAACCCTCGGAATATGGTTATATCTAAGATAAATATCATTATTGGTTTAAAATTCATATTCAATTCTATGATATCAATATTTTAGCAGCCCTTAGAGTAAGACATAGTTAAAACTAGAACAACAAAAGGGCTTTAAAACTGTTTATCAGTCAAACAATCTTATATATAGATATATTTAGATATAGTGGAAACTTGAGCTCATTCTGACTGAAACTCAATTATACTGATTGCCTTTTAAACGTATCCCCCACATTAGTCGCCATTTGTTTAGATTCCTGGCGCATTTAACGAGCGTCGCCCCAACTCCAAGTGGCCCATTTCGAGGGGGTTTTATAGGTCATTCCTTCGGATAGGTCGCCACATGACCG
This sequence comes from Hypselothyrea guttata, assembly GCA_035045125.1. Lineage (NCBI taxonomy): Eukaryota > Metazoa > Arthropoda > Insecta > Diptera > Drosophilidae > Hypselothyrea > Hypselothyrea guttata. Next base: position 38,781 of record JAWNNJ010001102.1, read on the forward strand.
CAACGTTAACGCGACGATGAGGATGACGATGACAATGGGGTTTGTGGCCGGCGTGCTGCACCCACTTGGCCCGAATGTGAGTTGCGAGTTGGTAATTAGCTTTTAGGTCAGTGCTGAGTGCGAGTATCTGAAAAATGCGACCTTTTATCTACGACGACGGAACCAAATGAATTCGCTTGCGTGTCTGAGATCGCGAGCAAAAAGCGAAGAGCAACTTGTCGTTTGGCTAAGTTATAGCCGTAGTTTGAGTCGCTTAACCAAGGTTAGGTTGATGTTTTTTTTTGGCCAGCAGAGACACACCCCAAGCTGAAGTCGGGAGTTGGCCAAATGACGTCAGTTTTTGGAGTTCCATAACATGGCTGAAATTTTGCACCTGTAAATTGCGAGCTATTTGTAAATTCAAATGCGACAACTGCAGTAAATCTTGGTGCTGTTTTAATTGCTTTGCCTTTTGCTAATTAGGTTTTACAGTTGGGAAAACTCGCGACTCTTATCACAGCGCGAATTTTCGCAGTCGCTGCAAAGTTTTCCCTCCCTCTGCACCCCCCTCCCCCTCGGCAGCAATGCATATTTTATATTTTTTACTGTTGTTGCTGTTGCACTTGTTAGCTGCCGTGACTGAAAGTCATTTAAAGTGTTTTAGTTGTTGCCTGACGCTGTACAATATAATTATTTATAAATGTGCATGGCTATTGCTATTGCTTGTTTTTTACCCTCTACCCCCCCCGTCTACTACAGGGCCATTTTCCCAGCTCCCAGGCCAAACGGTAAAACTATGCAAATTTCGAGCAACTCTTCGGCTGCACTCGAGGCTAAAGAAGTTATTCGTGTAGCATTATTTTTGTATACTTAATGACTGCGCTGATAAGACACAGAGACTCGGTTATGTTATGCAATGTTTGAATTTTAAAGAGCTACACTGGAAAAAATATGAGTGTTAGACTATATCTGGAAGTTGGTCATACTTGGCGCTGATTATAAATATTACAGTTTTTAGACCCTTTACTTTAAAAAAGTAAAAAGGGTCTATTAGTTTAGTGCATAGAGGAAATGTGTGTAACACCCAGAAGGAGGCGTGGCAGACCCCACAAAGTATATATATTCTTGATCAGGACGACAAGCCGAGTCGATATAGCCATGTCCGTCTGTCCGTCTGTCCGTCCGTCTGTCCGTCCGTCTGTATGAACACCTAGATCTCAGCAACTATAATAGCTAGAGACACCATATTCGGTACTTAGGTTCCCCTATTCAGTAAGCAGCACGAGTTTGTTTTAGATTTTGGATACCTCCCCCCCTTCCCCCGCAAACCGCAAAAAGCTACTGCAGCCACAGCTTTAAAGCTATTGATTTGTAATTTGATATTAAACTAGTTTATGACATTCTCTATCGACGCTGTGAATTTCGTTTTGATCGGATAAGAAACAGCATACATATGCAACAGACAATTTGCCGCACTAGGCAGAGGGGGGGTGGTGTGCCTTGCCTCCGTCCCACTGATCTGCCCCGTCCCTATATTTTTAATTTTGTTAGTTCTTATTAGCAGAATCAGAGATCTAATCCATACTTTAGGATTAAACTCTTCATATTTACAAATTCTTTAAGGATTTTCAATGCAATTAAGAGCTGGTCACACTTGGCGCGGAAATAGACAAATAACTTGGTTTTTTCGACCGTGGCACGCGCTCTGCAGATAGAGTTTTGAAGAGGTTTTCTCTGTGAGTTTCCACAACGTCGGATAATCTGAGCATAAACACGTTTGGCTGTCTTATCGGTCAAATTACTAAACATGTTGAAATATGCAAATGCAGCAAATGCCACAAGAAGAGGGGAAAGCTCTTTCAAGATAGAACTCATGCCAATAAAGAGTCTGAGATATCGCCAGAATATGTTAATTCTCATTGAGAATCTCTAGAGAGATGCGGGAGAGTCCCAGCTGCAGTCGAAAGCTCAACTCGGCCAAATATCGACGGGGGATCGCTTCAAATTCAGTTTTATTTCAAAAAATCATTTCGATTTCAATGCACAAATCGGCTGAACCGGTTTAACTGTTAACACACAGACACACACACACACAGACACATTCCAATGAGGTATTTTATTTACCCGAAATTGTGAGTAAAAAGTAGGTGACGTTAAGCACCGTTAGCCCTACACACAGACAGACAGACAAACGGGTTGTTGTTGCTGTTTTTGGTATTATTTCACTCGCTTTGTTGGCTGCGCTTCCCGTGCATAATACAGTGGAACAACAACAAAAGAGAAAAACGAAATTTCGTCTGCGCAGTGTAAAAGAATTTATCGCGTCTACCAGAGTTGAGTCGAATCGTTCGGAGTTGAATCAGTTGAACGAGTAACTACCTAACGAACTGACTCTCTGGTTCTCGTTCCATTGGTTCTCGTTCTCTTCAGTTAAATTTTGATTATTTTCAAACTACAGTAGAATCCGGTTATAACGACGCCGCTTATAGCGTCCGTCCGGTTATTGCGTCAAAAACTCGATGGCTTGGTTAGTCCCCATACAGACTTGTATGAAAGGGCCTTCGCTTAGAACGTCTCCGCTTTTAGCGTCAAACCGCTTATACCGACGAGATTTTTCACAATTCAACCGGATATTGCGACGTGCCGAACAAAAAAAAAAACTTTAAAGAGGAAAATTTGATTTCTTTAACAATGCTAAAAGAAGCAAACAAAATCATGGATTTTGTGTTTTTTCAATACGAAAAACAAACAAAATCATGGATTTTGTCTTCCGGATATAACGACGTAAAATCGTCGGTCCCTTGAAAGTTTCTATAACCGGATTCTACTGTATTAAATTTTTTGTTTTGATTAAAAAATTAATTTGTTTTATTTTAAAACCTATTACGAACGTAGCATCCATAAAATAAAAAAAAAAGAATTTTTTTTGCTCCTTTCGGATAGTGCGTCTTCCGGATATAACGACGTAAAATCGTCGGTCCCTTGAATGTCGCTATAACTGGATTCTACTGTAATTTAAAATATCACTCGGCAAATGATTCGTTCCTTAAAAGCACAAGTTTTGTTCAACACAAAATAAACTAATCCTCGAAATGAACGCTAAGGCGCAACTCTAGCGTCTGCCACGCCCACTAATGCATGCACTCACAGACACACATTTACATAACCTGCGAGAGAGCAGCGTCGTGTGGGAGTGGGGAGTGGGGAGAGAGGGAGAGCGAGAAGGTTCAAAAGCTCTGCTTGAGTGGCCAAATGCTCGTAATAGCAACAACACAACGCGTCACAGTTGCGTGGACAGCTTTTGTGCATGCAAGAGAGCGCGCAGCGTAAGAGAGAGGGCGGCGAGAGAGAGAGGCGTGCAGACTGCTGAGAGAGAGAGAGAAGCTTTGGACAGCAGCTTCATGGTCACTCGAAGCACAGCGAATGCAACTTGTTGAATGCAAATATTCTGCACTCGCTGCCTCTCGCTCGCTCTTGATCTCGCCCGCTCGCCCTCTCGCTCTCGTTGGTTGCCTAATTAAGTGACCGGTAATTGAGTTTTAAAACATCGGGCCTAGAACCTCAGAGGGGCCTATTTAATAGTTTGTTGTTGTTGTGTTTGCTGCATTCGCCTGGCTTTTAATTGATATTTATGCAGCTGGCGAGAGCGAGACAGACAGCGCAGGCTGCGGTTCAGCGATTCTTTTCTCTCTTCTGCTTTGGTTTCTCCGTCTGTTTTGGCTTTGATTCTACGCTTTAACTGTAGTCTCTTTGTTGTTATTTTGTTATTAGCTTCATTCGCTTTGTTCTCTGTGCAGAGCAAATAAAAAGAGTTTGCATTGATTTCAAATCTAGCTGCAACAACAGATTTCAATTGAATTGCGGACAGGAAATTGATTGCTTTTTATTATTATATAAACGGTTTAACGGTTTCGCGTAATCGACTGACAAGTATTTAAAAAATGAATTAAAAAACGGGAGGCGACAAAAAAGAATAGCAAAATAGTCTATAAAAGCTAAGCATATCGTGTATTTGGTCTAAGCTTTTGGATTTTACAGTAAAAATTCGCGTTTTTTACAGATTTTGCACAATTTTGTGACTACATTTTAAAAAATTTACTATGGCCCAACTCTCGCTGCCCAACTGATAGCATTTTAATTGCAAAATGATTCATAAAACCCCAAACCTGGGAGTATTTGTTTAAAAAACATATATGTTTTATAGGCGTGTTTTTTTGATAAATTGCTTAAATTGGAGAACCCATTTCTCAAACATATCCAAGGTCGTGTTATAACTTCTCTAATTAGACAACCCACAAGTGTTGCATCTTAGCTATGACAATTGCAATGTTCTTATCAAGTCAAATCATGCATTGGCGGAACTGAGCACAAAGCAAATTACAAATTTCCAACTACAGCAGTCGAAACAACAAAATTACTTGGCAATTACCCAGAGACCTACCTAGGGAAACAAGCTACCGCTCAGTGCCTACTAAACCACCCACAGAAAAACCCAAAGATTGAGTTGACAAACAAGCACAACTTTGAGATACGGCTTAGTAAATGCAGAAAACGATTCAGCTAATAAAATTATATAATGAGTCATATTATACATTTGATTGATGTAGTCTGTACAACTCGGAGTGTACAGGGTATGCAAATTTCCCCACAAAATCAGGCAATTTGTATGCAAGCAACGAAACGGCGATTACAATGCTCATGAGAATTGCGCTGGGGTTTGAGCTTGGAAATCGGTTTCGGCAGGGCGATAAACGTCATAAAAATTGGAAACTCTTGAAACTGCGTGAATCACGAAAGAGAATGTGACAATGCGATTGGGATTGGGATTGAGTGTGAGTATAAATATAAATATTAGTGGGAGTGCGCGGAAAGAGAGAAAGAGATACATAGAGAGAGTGAGAGAGAGACCTCTTCAAATCAAAAGAACTCCATTATTTTGTTGAACGAAACTTTTAACCAGGTTTCATAATTGATGAATTCAACAGCAACTGGGGACAATAACAAACTCGAAAGGGGTTAACCCAATGCCCACTGTCCATTAAACATTACCCACTAACCCAGGCAGCTTATGAAAATTATAAATTAATTGTACAGTTGACCCCATTAGCTAAACGAGCAGAAAACGTTAACTTCGCCAGCACTTTTTGCTCTTTGAATACGCTTTGAATAGAGCTACGACTATGAGCACCAATTTGCACAAATTTATTTGATAGCATTTATTTGGGGTTTGCGCAAGTTCTGCGACTTGTCATGACCTCCCCAAACAAATTTCCCCAGTGCGAAGATCGCGTTGATTGTGCGTCCAACTAATTGACTTCGATCTCTGACCCGATGCCATGCATAACTTAGAAATACTTGTAACTGGTCAGTTGAAGTCTGTTGAAATCGATATTGCGCAAGAGAAACACCCATAACAATATGACACTAAAACAGTTTAAGGTTTAACTAAAATTCTCTGATGAATTCTTTTTTAATGTCTGTAGACCCTTTTTTTATTCTTTCACAACTCATTTTGATAAACATCAGGACAATTTGTTGTGTCGCTTTCAGCTGTTTCGCTTTCAGAACTTTCAACTTGATAAATTAAGGGTCTTTTGTTTCTGATGTTCTCTAAAAAAGGGTAAGCAAACGTCTTTCTTCAACGCCTCGGGTTTCTAATTTAATTTCACGAAAAAATTCTCACTCTGCTGAGATATTCGCGGTCAAGGTTATTAACCCAAACCGCGCCTCAGTTGTTTTGGAGAGCGAATTCGTAGGCCTGAAATAAAAGATTATGTATACGAAAAGTCGCATAAAAAAGCCAAATTAATATCTACATATTTATGGGTGTTTGTATGTCTCGCTGAATGATATGTCGAAAAGGCACAAAAGACAATAACAATGGCAACCGGTTCAATAACTGGCAAACAGGCAGACAAATAAATTGAATTACATTAAGAGGGCAGCAGCCAGAAGATGAAAACGATGAACACGATGAAGACGATGATGATGATGATGATGATGTTGATGTTGTTGAATACGCGTAATGAAGTCAACTTATCGAACAAATGGCAAAAATGATCGGTAGACTACAAAGCAACAGCTGTAACTACATCCACAACGATTCTACGATTCTACATCTAGTCGCAATTCTGAATCGCTTTCATTAGCTGCTTGTTAGCCTGTTTGCATTTCTGACCTTTGCCGTCTGATGAAAACTTGTTCAACAACTTGCATAGATCGCACACAGAGCGTGTGGGAGTTCAGTCGATTGTATGCCTCATAAACTGCATTGTTCAAATGGAATATACTGTATGGCGAGCTAAGGAGTTTCCACTTGCATAGGAAAAGTGTCAATGCTTTGGCTTTTCTTTTTCACTGAAAATGCCCTTTCCATTTGCACATAAACAATAGCTTTATGGCCAAGCAAAGTGTGCAAACAAAGCTGCTAAATCTTTTTCAACTTCTGCTTAACTTTAACCAAGTGTTTGGTGTTTGCTCTTTTGTGCTGTGTCAGCTGATGTGCTGTCGGATATCCTGCAATTTTACAGGCAATGCGACTGATTACAAGACCCCCAATTAGGCAGCAAAACTGATGGGCAAGTCAGGAGTACTCTGATGTAGACGATAAGTCACGTTCTTAACTGGGAAGAGATTTACCAGTATTATAAAATATATATTTTATTTGAAATGTGCTTAAAGTTGTCTGCTTGCAGTATATCTTTTACACTCAGAAAAATAACGCATGAATCGATCTTAAATATACAACTTTTATATGAATTTTGTTTTGTTTAAAAATTCAATTACAAATTGGAATAGAATCTTGAACGGTATTGAATTCAAATTGACTGTAAAGAATAATTTAATTAAGTATGAATTATATGAAAAATAGATAAATTTTAACTATAGATTTTTTTGGATTATAAAATAAATTTTATTCTTATAATAGTAAAATATGAAGCCGTGACGACAGATATCTTCAAGTATAAAAACTCTTGATGTTTTTCTCAGTGTAGTCTTATCGCATTGACAATGCAATTTGTTAATTAATAGGCAGGTGTTGTTTGCCTAATTAATTGTTAATTACGCGCACGTTCCGTTTGGCAGCTGATGGCAATTGCGCCTCACCAGCTCATTGAGAAACTGAAAATATTTTCAGCCGAAAGTAAATAAAACTACTGAAATGCACACCAAACAATGTGCTAATAAAATGAGCTCTCCTACAAATATGATGCTTCAGTCGCTTAATGGAACTGTTTCCGTCTTCAGTCGCAAAGCGCTCATTATGGGCCAACAGTTGGTTAAGTGAAATGGTCGCAACTTCCGCTTGATATACTTGAGAATGTATCCACAGAATGTATCCACAGAATGTATCCACAGAATGTAGCTGAAGATGTATCTGCTTGCTGCTGGCTTAGCTTAAGCTCCGCTTCACATGCAACGTGAGTGGAGATGGCGAGCCAGAAAGGTTCTCAGGCCGAAAAACTCGGGCTAATCTAAGCTGAGAGCGACTTTAGCTGGCAGCTAAAACAACAAATGTCATGCAAGTGGGTCAACAGCTTGGCAGATAGGTGAGGGGCAAGGGGCAAGGGGAAAGAGGAAAGAGGCAGGGGTCTCATGCTGAACTGTTTGTTGTCTGCTGTGTTTGTCGGTTATGTTTTGTAAGACCCTGTACTGTGAAAAAGTTTAAAAGGGCATATAAAGTTAGTGCAAGTGTGTAGTATGTGTAACACTCGAAAAGAGGCGTGTCGAACTGCACAAAATATATATTCTTGATCAGATCGATGAGCTGAGAAGATATAGCTACTTGTAATTTGGCATTTTTATAGCTTATGGCATTCTCTGTCAATGCTTTGAATACATTATAATTGATTTTGAAACAACGAAGATATGTAACAGACAATTGGCACGACTTTGTAGAAGGTGGGAGTAGTTTGTGTATACGCGCAAAGATTACTTCTGTGTGTAATTATGGAAACACAATATACAGCGTCTCCTACTGTCGGTTACGTCCGACTGTATTCTGTTGCCCGACTGATCTGCTCCTTCCTTTCTGGTTTTCGCTGTTGTTGTTATAATTGTTGCTGTTCTTGTTTGATTTGTAGTTACCACATTTACTCGGTTTCGTTACGGAAGCTGTTGACGTCGCTGAGAAAGAGACAGAGAGAGAGAAAGAGAGACAGAGAGAGAGAAAGAGAGAATAACATGCGAGCAGACACCTAACATATTTTTCTTTTCTATAATTTGCTTTTCACGTTCGACTTTTGCGCGGTGAAAAACTTTTACTTTGTGACGTCTGCAACTGTTTTGGTTTTTGGTCTATTGGTGAAAGTTTGGCCGCTTTGAACGCTTTTTAGGGTTTTTCAATTAACACGGTAGTAAATGCTGTGCCCTTTTCATAACTTCCCCTCCTTCCTGGTGCCACAACTTCCCCCAACTTGCAACTAACTGTCAGCTGCTTGTCGCAACATATTTATGTGGCAAGTATTTATCTTTCATTATGACAACGCGTGAAGAAAACTGAAATGCAAGTTGTGCAAACAATCAACAGCCTGTCGACGCCCCCCAGCTGGACTACAGAGCTCCACTTGCCCCCTCCACTTGCCGCCCTTCCACCTACAAGCCATATGTGTGTCGCCCAGTAGACATTGTCATTAACGTTAGTTCAGTTTCCTTGCCATGCGTCTGACAATAGCTTTTGTGGCTATGAAATGCTGTCGGTGCCACATGTTGGCTCTTGCCTCTTGCCACTTGCCACTTGGCGCTCTCTCTTTGTCCATTTGTATAGCCTTCTCTGTCGGCTACTCATTTGCATGTAACACTTTTTGCCTGCTGTTCAGCTTCCCTTGGCCATGCCCAGACAATTAGCCTTAATTTCTAGAAGGATATTCCAGTTGCAGCACATTTCTCGAGTGTTGCTTAGCCCAGTTGTCGAAACGCTTGAGTTAATAAAGTGCCATAATGGCATAATATTTCGTTGGTTACAAGCCTTTAAATTGCAGTTTTATTTCTTAAACTTAATTCAATTTGTAATTTAATATCTATTAAAAAAAACCTCAAACCACTGTGCTTAGTTACAGTTGGCTTGAAGACCCTAACTATCTGTTTAATTTGTTGTTAGAATTGATTTCAAGTCTGAGCTCTTGGCTTAGCCTAATTGATGTCGATGCGAACACCCAAAGCGATTTACTTGTGCCTCCCCCCGAGTGCTGTTAATGACGAAGATGATGATGATGATGATGATGAAGGCCCGTTGTCTATTCATTTAATTTGTCCGCGCTAATTTTGCGCTTGATAGGCAAAAGTCACACGAAGAGTCAAGAGATGCTCGGCCTCTCGGTTCGCTCGATTCAATAAAGTCATTAGTTAAAGTCGGGGGATACACACATACATATTTATATAGACTATAGATAAGTATGTATGTTGGCAGCCTGAAGCTGCATACGGTTTACTGGCCTGGCAAATAGAAAGTGCAACTGCGAGTTGCAGCCTCTTCTAGCAGAATCAGTAGAACGTGTCCATGCCGATGCATACCTAATGCTCTCACGGCTGTCCGCAGTGAACGGAGGCCATTTGCTCATAATTCTGCTGGCTGTTTAACGCCCAAAGAGTTGGTAACAGGCGCGACGAGTCACTAACTAGCTACAGAAAAAACCAGCTCAAACTATGACCAGTTAGTGCGTCAAGTTATGCCAATTCTTGCAACTGAAGTGTGGCAACGTTGCAGCATAGTTCTGAAAGTCGTTGTGTAAGCCATAGATTGTTTAATAAATAACGGTTGCAGCACAACGAAAGCTTAGCAAATTGTGCTAGGAGCACTTGTGAAAAGTGGCAATAGTGTAAAACCAAATGAAAATAGTGTCGAGATAAAATATTGAAATGTTTGTTAATTACAAATCAAATGTTTCCTGTTCTTATATTACATTTTATAGCTATGTGCCCAAGAATAATTCAAGTTATTTCCCGACAGTTGACTGAAACATGCCAAGCTGCAAGTGAAAAGTGGCAACACTGCTGCAATTGACGGCTGCTGAAGCTGGCTGCTGTGCAACTCGTTGGGGCAATCTTTTGTGCCGCAGCTGCTGCCTATTTGGTCTACACAATTTGCAACCTTTAAGCGTTTCTGGCTCGAATAACCGCAGGCAAATTGCATTTTTCACTGTTCCCAATTTAAGCAAATTTCCAAGGCGAAAAAAAGAAGCGAAACATGACTATTTTGTACCTGTTGTCGTGGTCGTTGTTGTTTTTTGATTTTGTTTTGTTGTGTTGTGTTTCTTGTTTGGTGTTGTGGCCTAAAAAGTTGGTGCACCTTGCCATGGCAACAAGTGCAGGCCAAACTGTCGGCTCGCCTCTATCAGGCATAAACAATGGCCCGAGTCGCGTTGCCAACTGAAACCAAACAATAAACAGACCACGATTCTGGCGAAAATCAATAAATAGCTTTAGTTTATGTGGGCGTGGCAAATGCGGCATACGATTTGGGGGTAATAACCCCCACAAGTCCCAGAGTCTTCAAATCGGTCTAGAGTGTTGCGACCGCGACACGTTTTGCCATTTGATTCCCAGCCAGACCGACAAATTGAAGCGAATTTCCTGTTTGCCCACCTTTTTCTTCATTTCGCTGACCCAATTGCCGCGGAAAAGCGACTTTTCATTAGTCCGAGTTACCTGCCTCCCCTCCCAGCTGGCTTTTCCTTAACAGATTTGGCACATTTGATTAAGTGACAAGCGTGTTTTTCTTTCGCCCCGCTTTTAGGGTTGTTGCCCCACTGTGGCCAGCACGAAATTACTTCATTTAGGCTCCGACTGCGAATTGCTGTTAATTGATTGTTTTTGGTGTTTTCGGCTTTGCCTCAACTCTAATGACTCTTGACTTTGAGCTGTGCCACAGATTTGAGACCGAAATCATGCACAAGACCTGGATCACGACACTGAAAAGTTTTCCCTTTGATTAGGGATACAAAAAAGGGTGCTTTGAAGGCACCTTAATTATAGTAATGACAAGCTTAACTGATGCTACATTTTATTTATTTATTTGTGTATGTGGAGTTTATGTAAAATGTAATTAATTTATTGATAAAAGAGAAGAAAAAGCGTTGGAGTTACCTTTCTGATAATGGTTTTTATTGCAGATTTCTGCTAATTTTATTCTTAATAAGTATAAAATGTAGCTGTTTTTTAAAGTATCATTTCGAAGTGCAATTCATTTGGAAACATAAGTATTACAAAAGTATTTTCAACTGATAAGAGTTAAAGATGTGAGTCAGCAGCTGAAGAGGCATGGTTCAATTATTCAAGTTCAGAGTCAAGTACAGTTTATAGCTTTTAAATTAAATGCTGATTAGAAATAATGACGTCATTTGCTGAGGTCTCTTATCATTATCAGCGCGTCTCAGTGTCTGGTGAGGTTTTTGGGAAATTTTAATTGTTGTGTTGAGCTTGAACTTTATTTATTTTGTTTGTTGCTTCTATGCAAAATTATAGATTTATTTTTATTAATATGCTTTTTGTCTATTGCTATTAGTTTTGCATGTCAGTTGCATTTTGCTGTTGATTAAGACGAGCTTTAAAGAAAACATGTAAGGGATTTTAATGAGTTTCTCTATGTAATTGAGAGGGCCTTCTTTTCATAGATGTGCGTTAGTTAAATCGATGTTCTGGCTATGATTTATGAGGCTACTAAGTATTGTTTCCCACATGACATCAGCCTCCCACACGATGCGCCTGTCAAGTGTCCCGCTGGTAATGCTCATAGGCTGAAAACGTGTTGGCCACTCTATAAGCCATGGCAACAGCTGAACAGCAGCGGAGATTGGAAACTTCACTCTTGGAAGCTCCTCTTTTATACCGTTTTTATACCCTGTACTCTTGATTACTAGCAGGCTCAACTATCGCTGGCTGGACTCTCGTTGGACAAAGCCTCTTTGGCCTGAAATTTCGCTGGGCAAACTCTCGTTGGTCAAACTCTCGCTGGTCAAGCAGTTGCTGGCCGAACTCTCGATCCCCGAATTCTCGCAGACCTCTACAGAACTGCTCTATACGGAGCTCTACGCTATTGTCATAATGCATTAAATTAAATTTAAAATACTGTTTGGTAAAATGTTGAAAACTTTTCTTCTAAATACTTTTGGAAAATTATTGTAATATAGATAAAGAGTACAGGGTATGCTCCTGCTACTGTCAGTCGCCTCCGACTGATCGATTTTGCCCATTCTGCTTGCCTTTCCTTGTTTTCCTTTGGCAACTTTGGGCGCTCTGCTGCTGAGGTGTCTGAACACCAACGTGGAGAGTGTAAATCATATGAGCACAAGCACATACAATGTATGCAGCTCTGAGTCACGCTCCGTCTTACCAAAACAAATCAAATGGCCAAAAGCGCCATAAAGTGCCCTCGTTTGGCCACACAGCAGAGCGACAGAGCCACAGAACGACAGGGGAACGCTGGAATTTTGAGAAATTTATGCAAGTTGAAAATCGTGACAATTGAGAAAAGTTCATACGGCTGGAGAGGAGTTAGGGGGAGTTCTCTTGAGCCAGCTGGCTAAGTGATTGTAGGGTCTCTGTGCGCTTTGAACTGGAGCCTAAATGAGGGCAGGGGCCAAGCTTGTCATATGTTTTTCATGCAGAGAAGAGAACCTTTCGAAATTCGACAGCGACAGCGACAACGACAACCTGTTGCGCTTAGCTCAGCATAAGTAGAACGGCGCACGGTTATTATTATTTATGTTACTATTACTATTACTATTATTATTGCTATTATTATTATTATGGCTGATGGTTCCACTCAAGCAAGCATAGACGGGCCTCCCGGGCCCAAACGCTTGCCAAGAATCAAGCAGCAGAACCAACAACGCGTCTTTCGCCTGGTAATTTGAGCAGCTCGCCTGACTTTTTGCATTCACTTTATGGCTCAAACTGTTGCCGGTTCTAGTTGTTGTGGCCCCTCTCTCTGTCCCTCTGTCCCTCTGTCTGTCTGTCTGTCTATTTACCGCTAAGAGCAACAAACAGCGCCGGCTACCAAACCCCCAGCTGAAGCGCTTCAATTTCTTGTTGCCATTCGCTGTATCAGTTTTTTGTTTTTGTGTTTTTTGGCGCTCTTCATACGTATCGGCTTTGTCATCTTGGGTTTCGAGCTAGTTTCATGTTATGTCATTGCATGCCACGGAATTCTCAGATTCAGATTCCGATTCCGATTCAGCTATAGTTTATGCGACTTTTGTCTGCCTAAACAAGCGAGTTTCAAATAAAGCAAAACATGCAAAGATGCTGCATTTGATAAGTGCTTGAGGGTTGCTTAAATAAGTCTCGTTTTAAGTACTATAATTAAGTTGGAATTTCTTTGAATTAAACTACACGGAAGAGAGCTTGTTGTGTGTCTTGGATATGTATTATATTTAACAACTTAAAAACTTCAAAAATACGGAGATTAATTTTAATTATATAGCTTTAAAATAATGTTCTAATTGTAACATTGTTTGGTGAGAAATATTTAAAATAGAAAACAAATACAGTTTGTTGAAATATTGACAATTTAATAATAAAGATTAATATTTATAAACTAAATTTAATGATATTGTAATCAAGTTTTAATTAAATTTAGTTGAAAAATTCTACATAAATTATTTGTTAATTATTTTTAAAGATTGCTTTCAATTACCACAATTAATACCTGAAATTTTGTCTACCAATGCCCAAAGTTTAATCTACTTGGAACAGACTATATAATTATAATTTAATTATATAGAATATATATTGAAGGCGTTTAATAATATATTGTATGCGAGTTACCTAATGCATATTCTTAGATCTTTCTGCACGTAATCCAATTAACAATATTTATAACTATAGCAGCTAAAAATTATCACGCATACGCCACGTAGACGTACTAAAAGCTGTTAATTTCTAATGGCCTTTCAATTAGCAGCTGTTCTTTGGATGGACAGCTATGGATTCAGTTGGTGAATGGAAAATGCTTGTAATTGGCATTTGATTACAGGAAATCGGTTTATTATGGAAGCGGCTTATGCGAGAGAGCGCAAATATTTGCCAGAGATTTAAATTGTGGGGCAGCTGAGACAATTGTGCCATTCTCAGCCAATTCAAGAGCGAGCAGAAGAGTGAGTGCATGTGAGTGTGAGTGTGAGTGTGGATGAATGAGTGTGAGGGCATCTGCCATATAGCGAAATAAGCCAAAGAGCCACTTTTGCCATAAGCTTTTCCGCATTTCAAGGTCAACGGCAAGAGCTCTTCATGTATGAATGAGATCTAATTGTTCGTGATGACGATGATGACCGACTCAGGGGCTTACTATAGCACTCACGAATACGTGAGTGAGTGTGCCAGTGTGAGTGTGAGTGTGAGTGCAGGCATTCATACTGTAGAGAGAGAGCCAAGTGGGCGCCTCTTGCTGTAAGCCCAATGCCAAATATTGGCTTACATTCATGGCAGAAATTATAATAAAATCATGAGATATATTTCAGCTTAAAAGCATTTCGATTAATGCCCGAATAACTGCCTTGATAATGGCACTCGGCAGCTACAGTCAAGCCCACGCTGGTTTCTATTTACTCAAGAAATATTTCAGTAATTCAGAAAAAACACTTGACTATTTAAGCAATTGTTTCTAATCATTGTCTTTCTCTCTCTCTCTCATCCACAGCTCTTGTCTCACTCTCTGGATCTCAGTAGAAATCGCTAAAGTCATTCTTATCGTTATGCTGTACAGTAAAACATGGCAACGTCGACACTTTATGTTGCTGGGGTGACCTGCCTGGGATTCGTGTGCTTCGCTTTGGCCTCCGTCGCCATTGGCATACCCATTTGGGGTTACTACGATAGTCCGTCGGGTGAGTTCCCATCAAAAATTCCATTTTAATTGCTGTGCCTGCTAACGAGTGTTTACTGTATGCTTACAGGTGGCTATGACTACGATCGCGGCTACTTTGGGCCCTTCAAAGTCTGCAAACAACTGAGCTACAATCGCGAGAAGTGCGGCAACGATGTCTCCAAGTTCAGGCTGAGCAGTAAGTATGCCAAAATGTACCAATTCTCGATGGCCCAACTCTAGATAGATGAACTCTCGTTGGCTAAACACTCGGTAGCCGAGCTCTCGCTCTCAGAACAGTAGCTGACCGAGCACTCGTCTGTCCAACTCATGTCGACTGAGCTCGCTCAAACCAAACTCTCGTTGGCTAAACTCTTGCTGATCGAACTCTCGTCGGCTCAACCCTCGCTGGCTCAACTCTCGATAGCAGCCGTACTCTCATTGGCCAAACAATCGCAAGCCCCGCTTGCCGAACTCTTGCTGGTAGAACACTCGCTGGTCAAACTCTCGCAGGCCCATTTCTCGTCGGTCGAACTCTCACTGGCCGAACTCTCAGACGCCCAATTCTAGTTGACCTAAATCGCTGGAGAGAAGTCCAATTTAGAGCATTTTCTAACAAGCTCTGCTCTTTCGTTTCAGATGCCGTCTTTGTCAGCGGATTGCTGGCCGTGGGAAGCGCCGCTCTGCTGGGCATCTTCTGCATATTGTCAGTCATACAGCACGCGATGATATCGTCGAGGGAGAAGGTCGTCATGTCCTACACATCGCTGGTAATAGTGAAGCTCATCATGGCGCTGCTGGGTGGTAAGTGATGAACATTGCACATGCAATTATATCGATTATTTTAATCCATTATTTCCCCCTCTCCCCGCCCAGGTCTGCTGGCCATCATAGCCACCGTGCTGTTTGCTTTGCAAATCGATGAACAGGAGCGTTACGGCTTCAAAATATCGCGTGGCATCAGCTTCTATATACAGGTGAGTCTATAAATAAATAATATTTATTGTTCAACTATTGATCTATCGATTTGTTTGGCAGATTGTTGTGATTGTGTTATCGATTGCGCTGATCGTGGCTGCTGTCTATGACGTCATCTTCTCGCGCACTTCCGGCGGAGATCCCACAATGGCGCTGGACGCTTCCTCCCCCGCCAGCGCCACCACCTTCAACAATCCGGGCTTCAAGGAGCCGCGCAGTCGCAACGGCGTCTCCGTGACGGACGCTTCCGGCAAACCCTACAGCGGCATACGGAACGGAGCCGGAACCGCCGGCAGCGTCGCCTCCATGAGCACCACCGTGACCAGCGTGTCCAACGGATCCACGCTGGAGTCCGTGACGCGCTCCCCGCTGCGATCGAGCCTGAAGAAGCCACGCCCCCGGCCGGATCCCACGCTGGGCATACAGAATCCGGGCTACTCCGGATCCGGAAGTTCGCCGCCGATGAGGCGCAATGGGAGTGTTAAGAAGGTGCGCATACAGACGCACAGCACGGAGGTCTAGGGGCGGGGCTGAGGGCAGTAGGAGTTGAAGTTGAAACTGGAGACAAGTGGAGATATCGACAAGAAACAGAAACAGAAACAGACACAAATACAACTACAAAGACTGTGTACAGTAGCGACAACAAGGCATAACACGACACTTGAGGCAAATAAATACACAAATCCAATGAATAAACGGATTCGGATTCGGATTCAGATTCGGAATCGGATGCAGTAAGGGGAACGAAATAGAAAACTTCATCGCAGCAGCATTATTTTCATTTGTCTTCCAACTGAGCCGCAATAATGTTCATTTGTTTTCTAGTATTTCATTTGGATTTACGTTGAACATCATTTCAGCAATAATTGTTGAACGATTTCAATGCGCAACGGTTTCCGTCCAGGGGCAAAAGTCAAATTAGTTAATTTAATTTCCATTTGACATTTTGTTTTCGTATTTTTAAATATCTACATAATTATTATGTATTTGTTTACGATCCCGCAAAGTGTCCTTAAGACCACGCCCAGTCCCCCGCCCACAACAAGAACAAGAACAAGAGCATGCTACAAATCAAATAGAGAATACTTTTCCAACTTTGTACCGATCTAGATTTAGCATTAGTTCTCCCATAATTTGCAATGTAAATTATAAACAATTGTTGCTAAGTTAACCGTACGATGAAAATACACCTACTTTTAAGCCTGTTTGTTTACTACGACATAAAATACGTTTACGTGAATGCGTTTAATGTTTAATCGCCGTAAGTTACAGTTGTAATAAATTAAATTCGAAATTAATTATAAATTATATGAATAAAATATTTAAACATAAATTTAGTTATCGAGAACTATGCAAAAACTTGGCAATAATTCAAAGTTAAGCCAAAGTATTTAAATTAATTGCTTTTCAAATAATGCGCCACTTGCTGCAGTGTTGCGTAGCAGCTAAATGTTTGAGTCCATTGGAAGGCATGTCGAGCAAACTTGAGTTCGATGGTTGAGCTGTCGAACAAGTATGAGGCGGATGCCAACAAGCAGTTCAAGCAGTGTACAGGCAATGCAAAACTGTTATACCGAATATTATAAAAATAGCGCCATAAAATATATAAAAATACTTTTATTGTTTAATTGCGTTAATTCAGAGTTGCAATAAACTAAAAGACATCGAAATCATAAAATAAATGTATGTAATATTTAAATATAAGCTAGAGATCAAAAACTATTCATTGACAAAACTTGATTCGTTCCAGTTTCAAATATCGCGGCAACTTGTGCAGTGTTGCCTAACAGCCAATGGTTGCAATGTCTGTCTCAACTGCTTGCTCTGCTGTATCGAACATGTATGAGTTCGTTGCACAGCGAAACAACAAATCGTTAGCAAGCAGTGCAAGCAGTTAACATACGTGTTGCTGTACAAAACTGTTATACCAAGTGCGACAATGGCGCCAAGTTTGAAATGTACAGAAGTAAAACACATTTATTTTAGTGTATAAAAACAATATGTATAGCTGCTGCAACTGTTCGTTTGCGCCTAATTAATATTTTATTTGACTCGATTGAGCATAGATTCACTTGTTGCACAATCGATTGCTCTTTATCAAGCGGCGAAGTCAATAAACCAATCAATCAGACCGAATTGACCTCAAAAGCACAGCGTGATGCTTTCCTTTGTTGTGATTTGCTCTGCGTCTATCAGCAGCCAAAGAGAGCAGTATTATATATGGAATAATATTGGAATACTATCAGACGGGGAGCATTGTTTACAAATAGTGTGTTTGGGTTAATTCTGGGAATTAGCATCAATTGATTCATTCAAGCCTAATAAGTGATAAGCCATAGCGATAGGGAGATTTCAGGTGTTCAGAGAGGGAGAGAGAGAGAAAGAGATTGGGAGAGAGAGAGAGAGGGCTGATATAGAGCTGAGGCGATTTGAGTTTCCTCCGTTGAAATCGCTCGAGCGTCGAGCAGTTGAGGCTGAGATCGCGCTGACTCAAGACGTGCTTTGATAATAATACCCGATTTCTATATACGGACGCGTGCAGCATATAGTATTTAGTACATAGCAGAAATACGACGATTTGTTTATATTTTTGAGCAATACTAGATTACAATATTATGAAACCCGAGGCATTGCACAAGTCAATGCTGCTGCTGCTGCTGTTATTCGGCAGTGTTTGCAGCAAATCAAGTGAGAAGCAATCTGATAAATTCTACATAATATAGTAAATATATATTTGAATTTTTATACAGTAAATACCACACAAACTGCAACTGCCCCACCAACCACACAGCCAGTTATACTGATCGAGAATAATGTGAGTCCCGAGCACGCCAAGAACTACCAGATTTCCTATCCGAAGGCGGTGAGGCCCGGAGAACCCTGTCTGACCATCAGCTGGAAGACCAATCCGGATGGCAGCGGCCCGGACATGCCCCGAATTTACTGGGTGGACGGCTATTTTCGCATAATGCCGCCCTCCACACAACTCAAGCCAAAGCAATAAATCGATTCTATTATTTATTTTACAAAATCCCCCATCATCAAGGCTTTTTATATTCGCTTTTTTAGCTGCTGCAAATTAACATTCAGCTGCCTGCAGTTATTAGTTAACCAAATTGACATTATGATGTTTTTATGTTTTTATGTTTATGTATTTATTGGTTGCCTGAAGCGCATTTCGAGGTATTTATTTTATTGAGGTCAATTTCACTAGGGACATACTTAAATGGAATTTTTACAGTCCATGGAAAACCCAATCATAATTAAAAAACGAATTGTCAAACGTTTCAAACCTAAAGCAGAATATTTTATAATTATGGATAGACTACAAAAATACAGTATTCTTCAAAGCTTGAGGTTTAAAAAGTAAATTTCTAAAGCATAAATAATATTACTTGTGCTAAAAATAATAGCATATTTATTTAAATATGATGAGTCTATGAATTCAGATTATTTTTAATATTTTAAAAATATTTGGGGTGTCTGTAGAGTCCGATTTAAAAATATTAAATAAAATTATGAAGATAAAATTCGTATTTAATGAATTTAAATAATTTTCACAAGCTTTATACAATAGGATAATTAATTCAATTATATGTATTAAAAGATTATCAACTTAAAATTAAAATCTAACCAAGAAAATATGTGAAAAGATATCAATAGAATATTTCTTTAAACACGCTGACTATAAAACTAACTAAAATTAATTTAAATTTATTAAATAGTTTTTGTACAATTTAGGAATTTCTTGATGCCTGATGAACTTCAACCGAGATTACCCAGGGGCTTCTGCTTGAGGCTTCTCGGTTATGAGGCACACACACGAATGATATAAAATATATGTAATTCAAAGTTATAGCCACAAATGTCAACTCTTTCTATTTGGCGTAAAATATTTTTGTGCTTCGAGAAAGCCGGCGAGAAAAAGTTGCCAACGAGTTGCATCAGCAAAGTTGAAAGTTGGCAAATGAAAATAAATGCCTAAAGTTTGGTTAATTAAAATGAGAATGCGATGGCGAATGGCGAATGGCGAATGAAAATGGCGAATGGAAATGGGAACCGGAATGAAACTGAAAGCCACTCGACTTTCATTCTTTCAGTAGCATTTTGTGACAATTAAATGAGCAATGCGAATGCAGCGCGATTCAAGTCTGCCCTGGTTTACATCCCAAGCTTCCAGATAAGTCCATATTCGTAGAGCTCACCCTGGGGTCAGTTGTAATCCAGAAATGAAACTTTATGAGTGACATTATGGCAGCCAAATTCCAACTGATTAACCCTTTCGACCCCGCATTTTTCTCCGTAGAGTGAAAATTTTTTTTTTATGCCAATCTACTTGTGTTAATTTTGTAAGATTTTAGCAAAAAAAATTAAGTTGCCACGCCCATTGGTA
>JAWNNJ010001103.1:0-88970 GCA_035045125.1 Hypselothyrea guttata
ACTTCATGTATATCGAATCGATAAATTAATCGATTTTTTTAGCAGCCCTGTGTTTTTATGTGGTCTCAAAGTCAAGAAATAAATCTGCTGTTTTTTGCGACGAACTTTGCACGAAAAATAAGAAAACTTTGCGCTTCAGCTGAAAAATAACCTCGGGTCCAAAAATTTTTTAAAAATATAGGGACGGGGCAGATCAGTGGGACGGAGGCTACAGTCGGACGTAACCGACCGTAGGAGACCCTTTACTTTGAGTATATGTACATACAAACACAATCAGACGCACACACACTAAGCTACCCGCGTATGCAAGGCACACCACCCCCCTCTGCCTAGTGCGGCAAATTGTCTGTGGCATATGTTCGCTGTTTCTTATCCGATCGAGACAAAATTCCTAGCGTCGATAGAGAATATCATAAACTAGTTAAATACCAAATTACAAATCAATAGCTTTAAAACTGTGGCTACAGCAGCTTTTTGCGGTTTACGGGGGAAGGGGGGAGGTATCCAAAATCTAAAACAAACTCGTGCTGCTTACTGATTAGGAGAACCTAAATACCGAATATGGTGTCTCTAGCTCTTATAGTTGCTGAGATCTAGGTGTTCATACAGACAGACAGACAGACAGACGACAGACGGACAGACGGACAGACGGACAGACGGACAGACGGACGGACGGACATGGCTATATCGACTCGGCTTGTCGTCCTGATCAAGAATATATATACTTTGTGGGGTCTGCCACGCCTCCTTCTGGGTGTTACATACATTTCCTCTTTGCACTAAACTAATAGACCCTTTTTACTTTTTTAAAGTAAAGGGTCTAAATATGGAACAAAACGGCAAAGGTATTCTACAACCAGTAAGGACGGAGCTACAGTCGGACGTTACCGACAGTAGGAGACCCTGTACTTTGATTTCTTCGCTGTTTCTTATCCGATCGTTATGTAATTCACAGCATCGATGGGGATTGTCATAGACTACGTACATGCCATATACTAAATCTTTGGCTTTAGAACTGTACCTTTTAAACTGAAATTTGTTGCTAAATTGGTTTTTCGGTTAGCGGAGGAAAGAGAGGAGTTATCAAAAAACCCAAACAAACTTGATCTGATTGCTGTATAGGAGAACCTGAATACCAAAAAATTGTATTTCTAGCTCTTATAGTCTGCAAGATCTAGGTGGCTTCTTTGTCTGATCTATCTTCGCTGTTTCTTTACCGTTCGTAATGTAATTCACAGCATTGATTGATAATGCCATAGGCTAGGTACATGGCAAATCCCAAGTCTATAGCTTTTAAACTGTGGCTGTAGTGGCACTAACAAACATTTATAAGAAAATTGTCTGTTACATAACTTCGCTGTTTCTTGTCCGGCATGTGGAGGCAAACCATAAAAATTAAAAAAATTTCCCATGGCGATGGGGCAGGAGCAAGTGAAAAATGCTTGCATTGATTTGAAAGGGTTCAAAGCGCTCACTTCACAAATTTTTAGCGGCGTAGAGATGCCGGCTATTACATCGAAAACCAGTAAGGACGGAGCTACAGTCGGACGTAACCGACTGTAGTAGACCCTGTATTTTGTGATTTCTTCGCTGATTTTTATCCGATGGTAATGCAATGCACAGCATTGATGGAGAAGGCCATAGACTACGTGCATGCCAAATCCCGTATATTTACCATTAAAACTATAGCTTTAAAACCGAAAACTGTTGCTAAATTCTTTTTCAATTAGCGGTCCAATGTGAAGAGTTATCAAAAAACTTAAACATATTTTATGTAACTGTTGCATAGGAGAACCTAAATACCAAAAAATTGTGTTGCTAGCTCTTCTAGTTTCCAAGATCTCGTTGGCTGCTCGCGGTTAGTGGGTGAATGGGGAGCGATATCAAAAATCTAAAACAAACTTGATCAGCGTACAGCATAGAAGAACCTACATACCGAAAATGGTGTCTGTAGCTCTTGTAGTTGCTGAGATCTAGGTGTTCATACGGACAACAGACAGACAGACGGACAGACGGACATGGCTATATCAACTCAGTTCGTCGTCCTGAGTCAGAATATATATAGTTTGTGGGGTCTACCACGCTTCCTTCTGCCTGTTACACACAGCTGTCATTTGCACTAAATTAATAGACCCTTTTACTTTTTTAAAGTACAGGGTCTAAAAAATGAAATAATGGCCGCACTGCAAAACAAAGTTATTTAATTAAAAATGGATACTGCCACAAGGTGCAACCGTGGAGTTCTCGGTATAAATATGCAGTTTCTGAAAGGCGAAAAACTGTGCATTAAGACGTTGGGCATGATTGAATTGAAGTCTTCGCACACGTCGAAAAATTTTTCCATTGAGATAAAATCAGTTTTAAAAATGTTCAACATTCAGAAAGAACAGATTTATACAATAACAACTGATAACGGGAAGAACATGATAAAAGCCGTTGAACTTTTGAACGAATGCGAAGTGCTTGGATGTGATGACTTAGATACTGCAGCCGATCCATTGCATGAATATAAATTAGCAGACAATTTAAAAGTTCATGCTGTTAGTTCCATTAGATGTGCTGCCCACACCCTTCAACTTGCGGTTACGCCTTAGGCACGCCGTCTTATAGGTGAGACTTATAGATTATTGCTTTTTATCAAAAATAATATTAAACATTTACATCATCGTAGATATTTGATAACGGAGGAAGCGCTACCACAGCCAGTGCTCGATGTTGCATCGCGTTGGTGTTCAACCTATCAAATGTTGAGCAAGCTGCTAGTTTTCGAAACCTTTTGTGAAAGGCACCTTAAGTCGTCCCTGAAGCTCACTTTGAATGATTGGAATAAAATCAAACGACTTAAGGAGACTTTGGAGCTGGCATACCATGCGACTCAAAAGTTGCAGAGCAGCCAACTGTTTATGGGAGATTTCTATAAGTTATGGCTCGAGCTCAAGCTCACTATAACAGCTTCTAAATCGCCACACAGGGAAGTTTTTGGAAAATATCTTGCAGAAAGAGAAGTAAGTTTGCTGTCCAATAACGCAGTTATTTGCAGCATTTACTTGGACCCACGTATACTGAGAGTACTATCGCAAAGATTCATGGACCTAATGATGGCCAGAACACATCTTAAGGAGCTCTTTGCTAAAATTTACAATTTGAAAAAAAAAGTTGGTATGAACATATAAGCCAAAATTTAGCTTTCAAATATGACTAATAAATATAATATATTTAATATACTATATACATTTCAGACGGATTCAAAACCTACGACATGTCCGACGGCTTCAACTTCAGAAGAACTAGAATCATGTTCTCAAACCTCGAGTACGTGTTCACTTGTGAATGAGTATTTAAATAACATTGAAGTAGCTTCTGATGAAGAAGTCATAGACGATGAGTATTTTGAGCAGATCAAAAAGTGCTATGTCGATATTGATACGTACAATCCAAAGCCAATACGTCTCGATGCCGATATTATGGAGTATTGGAAAACAAAACAGTTTCAATACCCCTATTTGTTTCAGCTGGCAAAGGTGGTGCACGCTGTACCTGCAACGCAGGTAAGCGTTGAAAGGTCGTTTTCCGCTCTGAAATTATTGTTAACAGACCAACGGTGCAACCTATCAGCGAATCATTGGTTGCATTCACCAGGTTACCGCTCCATGGATCGCTCACCCGATAACCGATGAAAGCAACCCTTCGCTCCATGTAACCTGGTGAATGCGTTTGATACATTTTGCAACTTGCAACAGTCTTTTATGCAGAAAGTCTTCAAATAATTAATTTTTAAAATGCATACAGTTCTTTTTTATTTATTTCTTTACATTTTGAATTGAAATCAGCTGTTTTTATCGACTATCGATGAATGCAGCGGAAAAAGCAGCGATGGATCAGAAAAATTTTATGATACATGCGCTGCAATTTTATGATGCATTAGGGTTGCTTTCATCGGTTATCGGGTGAGCGATCCATGGAGCGGTAACCTGGTGAATGCAACCATTGGCTGCGTTCACGGCCGTTGCGCTCCATGGAGCGATTAACCGATAACGATTATTTTGCCGAAAATTGCAACCCTAAATGTGGCATAACTGTAAAATCTCGTGGAGCGCATGTAGCATAAAATTTTTGCGCTCCATTGGATAAAATTATCGCTCCATGCAGCGAACACAGCTGTTTAAATTTGAAAATGTAAAAATTTATCGAGTTATCGCTCCATGGAGCGCAACGGCCGTGAACGCAGCCATTGTCTAAATTACTTTATAAAATTATCTGTACATAATACGTTTTATTAAATATTCAATAAATAATATATGAAATAAATAATACTTGCATATACGTTTTCTGCAAAATTACGTTAAATATTCGATTGGTAATACTTTAGATAGGGTCCTGAAGGACATGCAGAGAAGCTTTCATAAATTCCCATAGAAACTCTAGAATATACTATTGAGTTTTATTTTGAGCGAAAAAAATAAAACTCATAAATAATTATACTTAAAATTATCGCTTCCAAGGGTGGCATAAGTATTTGGACAAAAATATTTACTTAACATTTCAATGTGAAATTTTAATATCTTAATACAGTTTATGGTAATTATGTTAAAAAATTTATCTTCAAGGGCGGAAGGGGGGGCGTGGCAAAAAAAAGTTCTTTAATCCTTTAGATAAGGTCCTGAAGGACATGCAATGTGAAATTTCAATATCTTAATACAGTTTATGTTAAATATGTTAAAATAATTATCTTCAAGGGTGGAAGGGGGGCGTGGCAAAAAAAACCGTTTTCTAATCCTTTAGATAGGGTCCTGAAGGACATGCAGAGAAGCTTTCAAAAATCCCCATAGAATATCAGGGACCGAAAATAATTATTATGAGTTTAAAAAAATCAAAGCCCAAAAAAGCCTCTAAAAAATATGGGAAAAATACAGAATTTGAGTGTGTATGTATGTACACATATCGAGCCCTTCCCGCGAAAAAGACGTAACCAACAAAATCAAATTTTACAGGAGAAGGTTTTTTTTAGTTTATTTCAATATTGCTGGATGGATTTCATTGAAACTTGGAATACTGTCTATTTAAGCTGTTATGTATATAATATATTCGTTTCAAAATTTTATTTCAAGCCATTCTATGATTTTTGTCACTTACGTTCTTTTCGCGGGCACTCGCGGAGCCTGTTTAGCTCGAGCAGTTCCCGCGAAAAAGACGTAACCAACAAAATCTAATATTACAAGTGAAGGTTTTATAATTGTAAATTTGATTTCTTTATGAAACGTAAATACCAAAAAAAAGTTTCTAACAATATAGTATCTGAAAATAATAATAAATTCCTTTATTTTTGAAAATTAAGCCTTATTTCTTGTTTTCAACTTTAATTATAATGTAAATTAAATTGTTTTATTAAACGTAAGTCATTAGACCCTGTACTTTAAAAAAGTAAAAGGGTCTATTAATTTAGTGCAACTGACAGATGTATGTAACAGGCAGAAGGAAGCGTGGTAGACCCCACAAAGTATATATATGCTGACTCAGGACGACGAGCTGAGTTGGTAAAGCCATGTCCGTCCGTCCGTCTGTCCGTCTGTCCGTATGAACACCTAGATCTCAGCAACTATAAGAGCTAAAGACACCAGCTTTCCGGATTTAGGTAGTCAGCTAATGCAAGCAGATCAAGTTTGTTTCAAACTTTTGATATCTCACCTCCTTCATCCGCGAATCAGCAAAAATCTACACCTTCCTCAAAAATCTCGAAAACTATAAACGCCACAGCAGCCACAATAATTGCGCTACAGACTTGTAATTTGGCATGTACGTAGTCTATGGTATTCTCCACCGATGCTAATAGTTTATTTATGATTTGAATTGAAAATAGTGAAGATATGAAAGAGACAATTTTTTTCAAAATGCATGTATGTGCCACTGCAGCCACAATAATAAAGCTACAGACTTGTAATTTACTATGTACGTAGCCTATTGAATTATCCATCCATGCTGTAAATTACATTACAAACGGAGAAGAAACAGCGAAGTTATACTGCAGTAAATTGTTTTATAAATGTATGTAAGCGCCACTACAGCCACAGTTTAAAAGCTATAGACTTGGGATTTGGCATGTACGCAACCTATGGCATTATCCATCCATGTTGTGAATTATTTTACCAACGAAAAAGAAATAGCGAAGATAGCGCAGACAGAGCAGCCACCTAGATCTTGCAAACTATAAGAGCTAGAAATACCATTTTTTGGTATTTATGTTCTCCTATGCAGCCATCAGATCAAGTTAGTTTGGGTTTTTTGATAACTCCACTCATTCCTCCGCTAACCGAAAAACAAATGTAGCAACAGTTTGCAATTTAAAAGCTTCAGTTTTAAAGCTAAAGATATGGGATGTGACATGTACGTAGTCTATGAAAATACCCATCGATGCTGTGAATAACATTACGATCGAATAAGAAACAGCGAAGAAAACAGAAAGTACAGGGTCTCCTACAGTCGGTTGCGTCCGACTGTAGCTCCGTCCCTACTGGTTTTAATTGGTTTTGGTGCTAAAGCCAAAGTTCAACCATTAGGAAGTATACAAGAAATAGTGACAATTACCGGACATGATTTCAAATGTGAATTTTTGGTAGTGGCTGATAAATATATGGATATTGATGTTATATTAGGTGAGGAATTCTGCAAGTTATCAGAAATAACAATTAACTACAATGGGATAACTATTGAAAAGCCTCAGAATGATGACGAAATTATCAGCTCATTTATGAAAATTGACAGAATGATGACAGTAGAAAAAACTAATGATATTGACCTTCCGGGTCATCAATCTTATTCGCTAAATAAAGTCGAATTAGCCTCGGATGAAGATAAACCTGATTATGAGATGATAACCTTTGATAAAAATGAAGAAGATGCAGCAGTTGTTGACCTTGACATATTGGATGAATGTGAAGAAGATCAATCTAAATCGCACAATCTAAATGAAGTCGAATTAATCTCGGATGAAAACGGACCTGAATATGAGATGACATATGAACAAGTAATCGAGGTTGTAGACGAAATTTATGTTGTCAATGGGAAGATCGATGACATTGAAGTAGTAGTTAAAACTGATTACGAAAATGACAAACCGATAGTTCAGGACAAAGTAGTTCAGTTCAACACGGACAAGCGGATTCAATTCGGAAAAAATTCAAATCAAAGGCTGATCAAGAAAAGAATGATATATAATCGAAGACGGAAAGAAAAATCCACGCATAAATATAAGGACATGGTAACGATTATGATATTATTATTATTATTGCTAGATGGTGGTTTGAGACTAAATCTGAAGAATTTGGGTACATACCTAGTTGGAAAAGTCAAAGCAAGAGATGAAATTTTAAGAGATGCAACATTCTCGGATAGGATTCCGAACATTGAAGAATATACGGAAGATACCTGCGACTAAATTCAAATGGCAATGACGGATGATCTAATGATAATGAACATTGAATTTCCCAAGGAATATGATCTACCGATGTTGATGTAACGATGTTAATGTAGAATAATGGAATAATGGAACAGTGATAATGTTACAATGATGGCTTAGTGCAACGATGATAAAGTAATGATGAAGTAAAGATGAAGTAATGAGCATGTAACGACGTTGATGTTACAATGATATTACGATGATATAATGATGAAGTAATGATCATATAACGATGAAGATGTTACGATGATATTACAACGATGTGATAACATACTGATGTTACGATGATGACTATGATATTGATGACCATGATTATGAAGAGAATGAATTTGAACTATGATGACGATGACCATGATGATGATGACTATGAATATGATTATGACTATGATGAATTGTATTCGGGACGAATACTTGTAGGATGGCCGAGTTGTGGGAATGGGTTAGCATTGCTATTGCTGTCAACCCCACATTTACACACGTATGTTGTAGATCACAACATATTTCAGTTTAGTTCCAACGCTTAAACCTGTAACATCTTAAATAAAACTAAGCTGATGTGGTCTACCTATTAATATATATTTATTATTACATAGGTCCCACAATAATAACATCAAACAGAACCAATTGGCTTAAATACAACCAGTAAGGACGGAGCTACAGTCGGACGCAACCGACTGTAGGAGACCCTGTACTTTGTGTTTTCTTCGCTGTTTCTTTTTCGATCGTAATGTAATTCACATCATCGATGGGAATTGTCATAGTCTACGTACATGCCACATCCCAAATCTTCAGGTTTAAAACTTGAGCTTTAAAACTGCAAACTGTTCCTAAAATGGTATTTCGGTTAGCGGAGGAATGAGAGGAGTTATCAAAAAACCCATACTAACTTGATCTGATGGTTGCATAGGAGAACATAAATACCAAAAAATGATATCTCTAGCTCTTATAGTCTGCAAGATCTAGGTGGCTTCTTTGTCCGATCTATCTTCGCTGTTTCTTTTCCTTTCGTAATGTAATTCACAGCATCGATGGATAATGCCATAGGCTGCGTACATGCCAAATCCCAGTCTATAGCTTTTAAACTGTGGCTATAGTGGCGCTTATATATATTTATAAAACAATTTACTGCTGCATAACTTCGCTGTTTCTTCTCCGTTTGTAATGTAATTTACAGCATGGATGGATAATTCAATAGGCTACGTACATGTCAAATTACAAGTCTGTAGCTTTATTATTGTGGCTGCAGTGGCACATACATGCATTTTGAAAAAAATGGTCTCTTGCATATCTTCGCTATTTCCAATTCAAATCATAAATAAATTAATATCATCGGTGAAGAATACCTTAGGCTACGTACATGCCAAATTACAAGTCTGTAGCGCTATTATTGTGGCTGCTGGGGCGTTTATAGTTTTCGAGATTTTTGAGGTAGGTGTAGATTTTTGATGATTCGCGGATGAAGGAGGCGAGATATCAAAAGTTTGAAACAAACTTGATCTGCTTGCATTAGCTGACTACCTAAATCCGGAAAGGTGGTGTCTCTATCTCTTATAGTTGCTGAGATCTAGGTGTTCATACAGACAGACGGACAGATGGACATGGCTATATCAACTCAGCTCGTCGTCCTGAGTCAGAATATATATACTTTGTGGGGTCTACCACGCTTCCTTCTGCCTGTTACACACAGCTGTCAGTTGCACTAAACTAATAGACTCTTTTACTTTTTTAAAGTACAGAGTCTAAAAAGTATATTAGTTCACACATTGAGCTGAACCCACGGCTAAACAGTGAATGACATCATCAACTCCGCAAAAATACTTGAGTCTGTTTTGGTTACAGCAGCTCATATATCAACCCCAAAAATTAGTAATTCAAACTTCAAACAACCGAATACGAATATACAAATTGAGCGGCTCGTTTTGGAAAAACGTAGATTACGTCGAGAATGGCAAGCCCACAGATCGCCCTCTGCTAAACATAGGTTGAAAGATGCCACACGTAGGCTCACAGAAGCCCTCAAACAACAAGATGAAAATGCCTATCATCGCTACATACAACAACTATCTCCAACCTCTTCAAAACACCCTCTGTGGAGAGCTCACTCAACACTAAGCTCACCGACAGTAACTGTATCGCCTATACGGAACTCTGCAGGAGACTGGGCCCGTAGCGACAAGGACAGAGCTGAGGTCTGCGTAGAGTTCATTGTTCTCAACAAGAAATGATTGGGCGTTAGTGGCTCAGGATCATCCATTCTTACAGGATCGTCCGTCAAAGGTCTGTTGTTAATTGTATATTCTGCCTCGATAAGCAAGCTTCGCAGTGTCTCAACTTAGCCTTAAGTACACGTTTGGTAGATTGATCCAATCGCTCCCAACATCCTCCTGAACTGGGAAGAGCAGGGCAATTGAATTCAGTAACTGTATCGCCTATACGGAACTCTGCAGGAGACTTGGCCCGTAGCGAAAAGGACAGAGCTGACACATTCGCTACCCACCTTCAAAATGTGTTCCAGCCTATTCCATAACAAACGCAATTGTACTACCTTCGACAACAAGCGACGATGCAGCTCCCTATGAACCAATTGAATTTCGACCAAATTATATCACAAAAATCATGAAGGAGCAACTACCACATAAGTCTTCAGGCTGTGATTTAATTAATTCAAAGATGATTATGGAACTACCATATTGTGCAGTTTGCACAATCTGCCAGCTTTTCAATGCCATAACGCGGCTTGGCCACTTCCCAGAGAGATCTAAAAAGTCAGTCATTATTATGATACCAAAACCTGGCAAAGATCATTCAGTTCCCTCATCGTATAGACCAATAAGCTTACTACCATGTCTATCAAAAATCTGCGAAAAATGTCTTCTTACTAATATCATTCCATACCTGACAAGACACAACAAAATTCCAGCACATCAATTCGGTTTTCGTGAAAAACATGGCACTATTGAGCAGGTCAACCGTATAACATCAGAAATAAGAACTGCTTTCGAGCACAGAGAATACTGTTCTGCTGTTTTCCTGTATGTCTCCCAAGCATTCGACAGAGTATGGCTAGATGGCCTTATGCATAAAATTAGAATAATGCTCCCCACAACACCCACAAACTTCTGAAGTCATATCTCTATAACAGGGTATTTGCAGTAAAATGTAATACAACCACGTCAAATAACTGTATCATCCAGGCTGAAGTTCCTCAAGGCAGCGTACTTGGACCAATGTTATATGTTCTCTACACCGCGGACATCCCTACTAGCAGCCAACTTACAACACCTACATTTGCCGATGATACCGCTATTCTCAGCCGCTTGAAATGCCCACTAAAAGCATCAGCCCAACTAGCTCTTCATCTGGTGGCTGTGGAGAAATGGCTACCTGACTGGAGAATCAAAATAAATGAACAAAAATGTAATCATATAACGTTCACTCTCAATATACAAGATTGTCCAGATCTTACATTAAACAATACTGTACTTCCGAAAGCAAATGAAGTTACGTATTTGGGCGTACATCTTGACCGGCGGCTCACCTGGCGCAAGCATATTGAAACTAAAAGAACGCACCTAAAGCTGAAGGCTAACAGCCTCCATTGGCTTTTTAACGCCCGCTCTCCCCTTAGCTTAGACTACAAGATCCTGCTCTACAATTCAGTCCTAAAACCAATATGGACGTATGGATACCAGCCAGCAACAGCAATGTTGAGATAATACAGAGAACGCAGTCAAAGATCATCAGAACTATCACCGGGGCACCGTTGTATGTCCGGAACGAAAACGACCTAAACGTACTTCCCATCAGAGATGAGATAGTAATACACCTGGAAAAGTATCACAACAAGCTGACCTTACACCCAAATCATCTCGCAAGAGCGCTAACGCGAGTATGCAGCCACTCTCGTCTCCGCCGCAACGATCTTCCCATTCAGCTATAAATATTAGGAACGTGCCGCCATTAAATAGTTTTAATTAAACTCTTTATTAAGTATAATTAATAAGATTTGTAAACTTATTGTTAGTCTCATAAGAGAAGATTCAATAAATAACAGCAAAGTAATAAATAAAAAAAAATTTGAAACTGTCAGAATTTATGTAACAGGCTAAAGGAGGCGTGGCAGTCTCCACAAACTGTCCCTTCACGCCCAAAAATCAATAAAACCCACACAGCCTCGTGTTTTTGAACATAAAAAGTTGAATAACAAGCGTAATAATAAACATAGAAGGTTGTAATTTGGAACAGAAGCTCTATTGTAGTATATTTAACTATGCTGAAAAGCGTTAAAATCGATTAAGAAACACAAGAGATATAAGCTTAACAATAGTTGAACTTAAAAGTTCAAAAACAAACGTAATATTGAACATAGAATGTTGTTATTTGGTATATATACTGTGGTCAATTTTAAAGAAATAATTGCAAGAGACAGAGCATCCATGCTCACGTATCGGTGGTTAAAGAATGAGCTTTATTTGCAAGACAAAAGTGTGCTTAGCCTAAGTATATAATATCGCTGCGCAGCTGCACTACCAGAGACGCCGGCAGCGGAGCAGTTACATTGTGTATCGCTTATCTTATATGCATGCTTAGATAAGCTTCGGCTATGTTAAGCGTGCCGAAGCTGCGCTTATGTAGCCTGCTTACACCCGCGCTCAAACATAAATATATATATACACATACAGTGCATACTCTGTATAACCGCTTACTACATCTCCCTCCTTTTTTTAAATAAAGTAATTGGTGGAATTTATTTTAGCCATATATGTATGTATGTATAAATCTTTTGAATCGAATATCTATATATACGAAATTGGTTTTTTTTTTTTTTGTTTTGTTTATTTAGGTTTTTTTGTGTAAAATAAGGTTTTATTTATTTTTTTTTATGTAAAAAAAAGGTTTTAACCTATCTTTATGAACAACTTCTTTTTTTCTTTTTGTTTTTTTATCGTAATATTTTCATTTATTCCTATTTTTTCCACTATATATGGCCCTTTATAATTATTGTCCAATTTATGGCCTGTCTCATTTCTTAGTAGCACTTTGTCTCCTACTGTTATTTTAAAATCGTTGACTTTTTCATCATATTTTGCTTTCCTATTGGCTTTAGCCTTTTCTAACATAGATCTAGCTCTTTTGTATGCTATTTCTAATCTAAACCTAGTCTCCTTAACATAATCGTCTACATTATATATAGGGTCAATCTTATCTAACTTATTGAAATCTACGAACTGTCTTGGCAATCTACCAAAAACAAGTTCGTATGGGCAATAATCGTGAGTGGCTGATGGGGTCGTGTTAAAACAATAGGTAAAATATTGTATCCAAACATCCCAATCAGTTTTGTCTACAGAAATATATGAACGGATATATTCGTTAAAGGTTCTGTGACTACGTTCTATCGTACATAATGTCTGATGATGGTGTGCAGTAGAAGTTATGTTTTCAACTTTCATGTACATGCATAAGTCTGTAATTATTTGATTTTTAAATAAATTTTTCTGGGTGTAATTTTAGATTGTACTTCCGGCACATATCAAAAACGCTCGTTAAGTTTTTAATCATGTGTTTTTCGGAACAACCAATTACAATTAAATCGTCCATATATAGGAACGCTTGTGATGGTTCTAGACCTGCGAAAGCTATAGTCATCATCCTTTGAAATGAATTTGGCGCTATCTTGAGACCATAAGGGTACAAACATAGTGCGCGCTGTAAGCGAAGACGAAGATGAAGACGAAGCTGAAGACGAATTGCTTGCGTTGCGAGTAAGCGAATTGAATGCATAGTGCAAGACGAATTCGTTGCGTTTTGTTATGCTGGTCGCAATGGATTTCTCATCTGATCATACCTTCTCTTGCAGAAAAATTAATTTTTTTAATTCAAATGTTAGAGAAATGTGTTTGAAAAAATTCACCCTATTAATTTACGAAGAAAAACACTCGGCGAATTTTAGCACTTGTTTGATGAGCTGCGCCAAGTTGAAAAATTTTGTTTTTAATACACAAGAATAAAAATAGAGAACATTTGATTATATGTTGGCACCAAATTAACCTAGCATTATAAAAAAAGTTGACTACTTTTAATAAAAGCCCTAATATGCCAGCTAAAAAGCTAATGTTGACGTAAATGCAAAAATTATTTAAAATAAACGGCTGAAAAGCAAGCGATTCATCTTCAAATTCAGTACTGCACCGTTTCAAGATTATCGCTTGCGTTTCGTCTTCATCTTCGTCTTCGTCTCAGCACGCACTATGTTTACAAACGAGCGAATTCATACAAATCGTTCGTGCACAGTTTTTCGTCTTCAGCTTCGTCTTCGTCTTCGTCTTCGTCTCAGCGCGCACTATGTTTTAGGCCTAAGGTAACCGCGTGAAGCGATACGAGCCATTGCCCGTTGAAAAAGACGTTATATTTCTAGATTCTTCATTTAATTCGATTTGGTGGAAACCCGACATTAGATATAAGCATGAAAAGTATTTAGCTCTTCCTAGTTGGTCAAGTATATCGTCTATTCTAGGTAGAGGGAATTTATCGGACAATAGTCTCTTGTTTATTTGGCGATAGTCAATCACTAGTCGCCATCTCTTCGTATCTGAATTTCTTTGGGACTAGTAATAGTGGACTATTGTATTCAGATACAGATGGTTCCACTATTTTATCCTCTATGAGCTTATTGACTTGTTTATTTATCTCTTCTTGTTGCGACTGAGGAATTCTATAATTCTTAATGTAACTTGGGTCATCTGTGTTCAATCTCAGCTTCTGTTTATAGAAATTATTAACGGATATCGGTTCGGACTCTAATCCGAATATGTCCGTATACGGTGTGCATAATTTAAGCAATGCTTCCCTAAATTGTACGGGGCAATTTTTTTTTAATTTTGAGAGAACTTCTTCGTTTCTTGCTATGGATTTAGTGTCGATAATGTCGTAGTTATCGATTGATTCAAAGTAAACTTTGGATAAGTCTATTGATTTGTTTGAAGCTGTGGTATTAAGTATTCGGACATATGAGTTTTTTGCATGTGTAATTATACTTGCGACAAATACACCGCTCTCAATTTCTTGGCATGGAATTAGTACTTGTGATTCGGACGTTATGATGTTAATTTTTCGGACAACTTCTGAACGTGCTGGTAATACTGTCGTGTTATTGTCAATTGAATGTGAAAGTGGAATATTTATCGGAAATTTTAAGTTGTTTGGTCGTACTATGAGTGAGTCCCTATCTTTATTAAAATTGAGTTGACAATTGTATTTTTTTATAAAATCCATACCTATTATACTATCACAGGGTATGGGAAAGTTTGCCCCTACTAAATGGAATTTATGGGGTATTATATATTTTCCTGTTAAAAGTTCAACGGAGGTTAATCCAACGGAGGTTAATCCAACGGAGTTGGTATAACCTTCGCCGATTCCTGTGATTCTAGTTACTATATCGGTGTTGGTTTCATGAAAACTATCGGACGATTCTTTTAAAAGTAAAATATCTGCTCCCGTATAAATTAACAACGCTAGTAAGTTGTTTATTTTGTAGTTTTTAAATTTAACTAATATGCATAAGTTGAGATTGACTGTGTGAACCGTAGAGTTATAGATTTGAATACTTAAGGGCTCCTCCGAGTTTTCCGGAGCTTCCGGACCTTCCATTGCTCTAACGTTGTTGCTGTTAAACTGGCTATTCTGGGTGTAGTTACCTCTGTAGCCCTGTCTGCCTCTCTGCATGTTTCCACGATAGGCGCCCCCGCGTCTATCCTGGTTATTTCCATATTGGTTGCTTCTATTGAAATTGTATGTACCCCTACTCGAGTTACCGTTTCTGTGCCCTCTATTATGGTGGCAGTACAATACTGCGTCGCTTTTCCCTGTAGCATCGGTGCAACTACTTACAAATTTCGAGATAGCTTCATTCATATTATTAAATGTGCCTGCCTGCATTATGAGTTGTACCTTTTCAATAGAGCAATTTGCGGTCATGGCTTTGATAGCATAATGTAGGCACATTCCAAGGCTTTGGTCATCTGCTCAACCTCATTTGTATATTGGTTCGCAGTTTTGTTTCTTTGTTGAAGGTTCATCAATTTTGCTGATAACACTTCATCTGACTCGCCTTTAACAGATGTTTTCAGCCTATTGACTACTTCTGCTATACTGGTTTCATTGCTTATTAGGTTTCTAACCTGCCCCTGTAGTTTGGTTTTTATAATTGATACTGCAAGTGATTCATGTTGATCTTTTATAGTATTAACTATATCAATGGCGTCTAGAAAACTTGCTAAATTTTCTATTTTACCATCGAAGGTAGGTATGAGCTTCGATGCTGTATTTATAAATTCTATCTGTGTTTGGGTCATTGTTATATTTTTCTGTATTTCTATTTTTTTAGTGACGTCTGAATTATTTCCTAATAATATAGTTCTGTCAAATGCAGCATCACTATCTACTTTATTGGGTAGGTATAGCTTAAGGTTATGTTTATCTGATATATATATGAGGTTATCACGCAGCCTCTTAATAACATCAGATGCCTGCGTGAAATTTAGATCGCTTAACCTTGTGCTATTTTCGAATATTATTTGTCTTACTTTATTAAAGTTTTCTATAAGTATTTCTACGTGCTTAATTTTTGTTTCTATTGAGATTGGGGCAGTCTTGTTCAGACATTTAAACCAGTAAGGACGGAGCTACAGTCGGACGCAACCGACTGTAGGAGACCCTGTACTTTCTGTTTTCTTCGCTGTTTCTTATTCGATCGTAATGTTATTCACAGCATCGATGGGTATTGTCATAGACTACGTACATGCCACATCCCAAATCTTTAGCTTTAAAACTGAAGCTTTTAAATTGCAAACTGTTGCTAAATTTGTTTTTCGGTTAGCGGAGGAATGAGCGGAGTTATCCAAAAACCCAAACTAACTTGATCTGATGGCTGCATAGATAAACCTAAATACCAAAAAATGATATCTCTAGCTCTTATAGTCTGCAAGATCTAGGTGGCTTCTTTGTCCGATCTATCTTCCCTGTTTCTTTTCCGTTCGTAATGTAATTCTCTGCATCGATGGATAATGCCATAGGCTGCGTACATGCCAAATCCCAAGTCTATAGCTTTTAAACTGTGGCTATAGTGGCGCTTATATATATTTATAAAACAATTTACTGCTGCATAACTTCGCTGTTTCTTCTCCGTTTGTAATGTAATTTACAGCATCGATGGATAATTCAATAGGCTACGTACATGTCAAATTACAAGTCTGTAGCTTTATTATTGTGGCTGCAGTGGCACATACATGTATTTTGAAAAAAATTGTCTCTTGCATATCTTCGCTATTTCCAATTCAAATCATAAATAAACTATTAGCATCGGTGGAGAATACCATAGACTACGTACATGCCAAATTACAAGTCTGTAGCGCAATTATTGTGGCTGCTGTGGCGTTTATAGTTTTCGAGATTTTTGAGGTATGTGTAGATTTTTGATGATTCGCGGATGAAGGAGGCGAGATATCAAAAGTTTGAAACAAACTTGATCTGCTTGCATTAGCTGACTACCTAAATCCGGAAAGCTGGTGTCTTTAGCTCTTATAGTTGCTGAGATCTAGGTGTTCATACGGACAGACGGACGGATGGACATGGCTATACCAACTCAGCTCGTCGTCCTGAGTCAGAATATATATACTTTGTGGGGTCTACCACGCTTCCTTCTGCCTGTTACATACATCTGTCAGTTGCACTAAATTAATAGACCCTTTTACTTTTTTAAAGTACAGGGTCTAATAATTTGCAAACGTTGTTCCGTTTGTAAGACGATTCATGGTTAAATTATAGACCAAGCTGAATATGTTTGACACTGAACCAAAACACTAAACGTTCGTTAGCTGTTTTAAATAGGGTTGACAAAAAGATAATAGCTAAAAAATCACCCTATATAATAGAAGAGAGTATTGTAGTAAGCGGTTATAATAATAATAATAATAAAACGTATTAATAATAACGTAATATTAAACATAGAAGGTTGTTATTTGGAACATAAGCTCTGTTGTATTATATTTAACTATCCTAAAAAGCGCGTTGAAATCGGTTGAGAAACACAGGAGATATAAGCTTCACAATAGTTGAACTTAAAAGTTCAGAAACAAGCGTAATGTTAATCAGAGAATGTTGTTATTGTTCAATATATATTCTCTTATATTATATTTAACTGTCCTGAAAAGCGCATCGGAATAGGTTAATAAACAAAGGAGATATAAGCGCCGCAATACTGCATGCACACGCCGTTGCAGCTCAGCAGCCTTACGCTTGGAATAGTGTGCAAGAGGGATGGCGATACCAAGCACGCTGCTGGGTAATTGTGCGATTGTGAAAACATTTGAACATACAAAGTTAAATAGCAAGCGTAATATTGAACATATAATGTTGTTATTTGGAACATAAACTCTCTTCTATTATATTTAACTATCCTGAAAAGCGCAGTAAAATCGGTTTATAAACAAAGGAGATATAAGCGTCCTAATATTGCATGCATTGCAAGCGCAGCCGCTATACGTGTGGGAATAGCGTGCGAGAGGGATGGCTATACCAAGCACTTGCACTGTGCGTATGTTTGAATATTTGAACATACAAAGTTAAATAGCAAGCGTAATATTGAACATAGTATATTGTTATTCGGAACTTAAACTTTTTTTTTTATTATTTAACTATCTTGAAAAGCGCATTTAAATTTAATTAAATTATATACTGTATTTGCGAGCGCGCAGCGCGAGCTTTGGCACAGGGTATAAGACAGTCGGGCCCGTCCGACTGATCTGCTCCGCCCATTCTGGTTTTCTTATGTATTTTTGAGACATGGCTTTTTTAGACCCTTTACTTTAAAAAAGTAAAAAGGGTCTATTAGTTTAGTGCAAAGAGGAAATGTATGTAACACCCAGATGGAGGCGTGGCAGACCCCACAAAGTATATATATTCTTGATCAGGACGACAAGCCGAGTCGATATAGCTATGTCCGTCTGTCCGTCTGTCTGTCTATCTGTCTGTCTGTCTGTCCGTCTGTCTGTCTGTATGAACACCTAGATCTCAGCAACTATAAGAGCTAGAGACACCATATTCGGGATTCAGGTTCCGCTATTCAGTAAGCAGCACGAGTTTGTTTTGGATTTTGGATACCTCCCCCCCCTTCCCACGCAAACCGCAAAAAGCTGCTGTAGCCACAGTTTTAAAGCTATTGATTTGTAATTTGGTATTTGACTAGTTTATGACATTCTCTATCGACGCTGTGAATTTTGTTTCGATCGGATAAGAAACAGCGAACATATGCCACAGACAATTTGCCGCACTAGGCAGAGGGGGGGTGGTGTGCCTTGCATACGCAAGTAGCTTAGAGTGTGTGCGTCTGATTGTGTTTGTATGTACATATAATCAAAGTAAAGGGTCTCCTACGGTCGGTTACGTCCGACTGTAGCCTCCGTCCCACTGACCTGCCCCGTCCCTATATTTTTTTTATTCAGCTTTTTTTCCTAAAAAAAAAATTGCCAACACTGGGTATATCCTACGTATTTTTTTCAAAGTCAACCACTCAGTCAGCTTGATTAATCAGCTCAATCAGCTTGTCAGTCACTCAGGATAAAGACATTTATTTATATCGATTATTTTTACAGTTGTTTTGTATCAAAAGATTAACATTTATTCCAAATAGTTGGTTAAAATATGGATTTTATTTATAGCTACAATTTAGCATTTTAAAACAAGGCACATGTATCGGGATAATAAAGCATTGAATAGTACCACAAATAATTTGACCGTAACCAAAGTAATGTTGAATTTATTAGTATCAATTAATTTTAGAATTTGGAGGACTTAATCAGGTTAAGGGCTTCGGTTAACATACGTCCAAAATCGGCATGGACCTGAGTAAAGTTCTTGACTGCGCGCTCCTGTAGGAATTGGCTGGCATTGCTCAAATTATCAGCAATATTCTGTACAAGACGCTTCTTCGCACAATTGTCTAAAACATGCACCCAGAAATCGGTAACCTGAGCATAGTTGTCTTCCGTGTCGCCACTGCTATAACGATAAACATCTCCCGTAATTGGACAACAAGTGGACAAGGCTCGGGCTCGTGGACACTCTTGCGGTCCATTAAAAGAATTGGGGAAATAGTTGGGAGCACCATCTTGATTGTCTGTGACATTCATAAAACCATCACGTTGATAATTATTAACCTTGACGCGATATGGGCAATTTACTGGTATCTGCAGATAATTGGGTCCCAAGCGATGACGATGAGTGTCCGAATAAGAGAACAGGCGACCCTGTAACATCTTATCAGGGGAAGGTTCTATGCCAGGCACCATGTGAGCTGGACTAAAAGCAATTTGCTCCACTTCGGCAAAGTAGTTCTTGGGATTACGATCAAGTACCATTTTTCCGACAGGTATTAAGGGATAATCTTTATGAGGCCAAATCTTGGTCACATCAAACGGATTGAACTTAAACTTCTTGGCTTCCTCAAAAGTCATGACTTGAATTTTTACTGACCAGCTTGGAAATTGACAGTTCTTGATGCGGTTATACAAATCACGAATGCTGTAATCGGGATCCGAAGATGCCAGATCGCCTGCTGTTTTCACGTCCAAATTTTTAATCCCCTGATCAGTTTTAAAGTGGAACTTGGCATAGACAGGTTCACCCTTTGCATTCACCAACTTAAAGGTATGCGACCCATAACCATTCATATGGCAATAACCATCGGGAGTTCCACGATCGCTAAATAGAAACGACGTCTGATGTGTGGACTCGGGGCGCAGTGTCAAGAAATCCCAGAACATATCAGCATCCTTCAAATGAGTTTGAGGATTACGTTTCTGCGTGTGAATGAAACTCGGAAAAAGTATGGGGTCGCGTATAAAGAAAATTGGCGTATTGTTGCCAACCAAATCCCAAACACCATCATCCGTATAGAATTTAACAGCGAATCCGCGTGGATCACGTGCCGTATCTGCCGAACCACTCTCACCACCCACCGTAGAGAAACGTACGGCTAACGGTGTACGTTTCTTAATCTTTTCAAATATTTTAGCAGCACAATATTGAGTGATGTCGTGGGTAACCTCAAAGTAACCAAAAGCACCAGCTCCTTTGGCATGAACCACACGTTCTGGTATACGCTCCCGATCAAAGTGGGCCATCTCATCCAGGAAATTTACATCCTGCAGTAGCAAAGGTCCGCGTGGACCTACCGATTGCGTAGCATCTTTAATTCCAATCGGTGCACCACTGCCTGTTGTAACAATGCCAGGTGTCTCCTGAAAACAAAAATACTGTTAATAATAGGAACATTTTTTTGCAATATTTCAAATACAGCAAAGAAAAGTGAACTATAGGACAATACACAACAATACACAAGAATAAAACTGTGAAATATAATATTAAATAAATCACCACCGAACTAGTTTTACACATAAGCTTAAGGCCTCTGTAGCTATAGCTTTATAAAAAATGTACGTTAAGTGTAATTTGTAATTCCGCTTTAACTTCTTAATAATAATAATAAAAACTGTGAAATAAAAAAAATTTAAGGAGGACGTCGATATTGAATTAAATTATTGAATTAATTTATATTTATATCTAACAGACATCATACGAAATTGTACATTTAAGAAGTTTAACCCACATATTGTATATTTAGCTATGTTATATAAGCGAGTTCAAAGTTTCAGCTGCTAATTTATCTAATCTAATCAATTTCATATACCATAAGTACTATGCATGCCAAAACTTATCGCTTCAACGGGGGTCTGCTTTGTATTTTCTAGTATACAGATGATAGCAGAAGTAATACCTAAAGGAATTCACCAATATGTACCTTAATAACACTTTGTATAATATATGTATATATATATATATGTATGTATGTATATATATATATATATATATATATATATACAATATCATTTAAGTTCGAGAGAGCTCCTTTGATTTAGCCATACAAATAGCACGCTTTGTTATTTAAACAACTTATGTCAATTTTCGTTACGCTTTCGTTTTAGTTCAATTATTTAAGTATTTTATAAAATAGATAAACAAATGCCAAAATGGATAGTAGACAGTTTGCCCAGATGAGATCTTATGTGTGATATATATATATATATATATATAATTTTCGTGCTAAATTTACAATTTTATATAAATATGCTATCCATATAATTTACTTTATTAACAACAACTAATGTTAATTAATCTAAGAAAATCAATGGACCACAATACGCTGATCTTTTTGCTTCGCCAGAAACGCCAAAAATTGACCAAACATGTGGTACTAATATATTCAGAATAATTGTGTTAACGAGCTTAAATTAAGTTTGGGGCAACAGAAAAATCGGCTTTGCACACAAATACAAGAATCGGTGTATAAGCATCAGCAAGGTGGTCCACTCGGCTGCTGGAGTCGTTCGGTTTTTGGTCTACTATTTTCAGTGCGTGCTTGCTTTTCTGTTCAACGCTTTTTCACTCGGACTTAAATTAGAAGACTAGATTTTGCCGAGTGGACCACCTTGTATAATTACATCATCATGTTAGCAAGTTTGTTTTACGAAACACGTTGATTGATTAAAAAAAAAGACAGTTGGCCACCAACGAGGGCAAACATTCCTTCACGCATCATTTGAAAAATTTTTCTGCGAGTTAACATGTCAGCGGATAATGACGCTGTGATTGCCTTAATGTTATTTTCAAGAAAAAACAAGAGCAAAAATCATTAATTTTGATATTCCATAGCGCCGGCTTATTTTCCAGCCATATATAAATTTAAGCAGCACTTTTTTGGCCATTTTCACCACATGTTTGCGCTAGCGCAACTTTTCACAAATGATGTTTGACTGAACTGAACAAATGTGCCGTGGATGGGCCGCTTTACCCAACAAAAAGGTCCAACATAAAAATTGAGCGCAAACATCACCATCCACAAGAAAAATTTCGTCAAACACAACATGTTTGTCACAAAAATTTGCCTGTGGATAAGCCCCTTCAGCCAGTATGCAATTATTGTGTGTGTAAAAGCTTCTGTATTAATCAACAGATTTCAATGCGTTTTTAGGATAGATGATAAATGCTGCTTAGGGCGAAATAAGGGCATCCAACATTTGAAATAAACTTCATCTGTGTATGGTTTATCTACATTCCGATATTTGCTGCTCTAGCTCCTTTGATTGCTGAAATCGACGCAATCATAAAGTTACTTTAGTTTGGACACATCGCTCGTTTACCAGAAGGGTGTCATAACTCAAAAAAGTGCGTTTCGAGATAAACGCGTTTAAAGTTTTCAAGCGCCGTGTATCTCCATACAAGGTGGAACGACATATTCTCTTCCCACGCTGTGTGTATTGAAGATAGGATAATGAAATATTGACACAAGATAGATTAATATCCAACGAACATTACTGCATCATTAACTCAAAAATCGCGTTTTTTGAGTTATGACACTCTTCTGGTAAATGAGCGATATGTACTCGTACATTATCATGTCGCTCGTTTACCAGAAGAGTGTCATAACTCAAAAAACGCGATTTTTGAGCTAATGATGCAGTAATGTTCGTTGGATATTAATCTATCTTGTGTCAAAATTTCATTATCCTATCTTCAATACACACAGCGTGAGAAGAGAATATGTCGCTCTACCTTGTATGGAGGTACACAGCGCTTGAAAACTTTAAACGCGTTTATCTCGAAATGCACTTTTTTGAGTTATGACACTCTTCTGGTAAACGAGCGATATGTACATATCGAATTTTTTTTTAAATCAACCGTTTATTTTTAGCTCAATCGTGATTGTATTGAATTAATCTAACACTTTCTAGTTTAATCTAGATTTTTGGTATTTGGTATTTTCAAAATTTATCCTGTAATTTTTTTTTTTTTATATTTATACTTATTTGCGCGCTCGCCCGTACAGTATATAATTTAAAATATTTTGCACTGTTAAACGATATTAAAAATGTTATAATTTAGCGGC
Source organism: Hypselothyrea guttata (assembly GCA_035045125.1). Taxonomy (NCBI): domain Eukaryota; kingdom Metazoa; phylum Arthropoda; class Insecta; order Diptera; family Drosophilidae; genus Hypselothyrea; species Hypselothyrea guttata. Next base: position 23,460 of record JAWNNJ010001103.1, read on the forward strand.
AAATTGTGCGCAAACACACACACACATACACAAGTCTTATTATTACACTCTAATTTATATTAAAACGCACGAATTACGCAACGTATCACGCCTAAGTATATATATTATATATTATATATTAACATTCGCAATGATAATTGCGCTTTAAAATGTTAATAACTTTAAACAAACGATAGAAAACCGTATTTGTTGAAAAACTCGCAAACGATCGAACGAAGCGCACAAATCGGTCTGACTATCGAATAGACATCGTCTATCGAAAGGTGCTCATTGTGAATGGAAAAATGAGCGCGCAATTGGCAAAATTCAAATGTGCATATTTATTATGACTTATAATTATTAATATACATTTTATTTACTATAGTTTATTATTATTAGATATATAAAATGTTTTTCTCCCCGATATATTATTTATAAACATTTGTAATTACTGATAAAGTAATTATTTAGCAAACATTTGAGTCCAGCGGGCAAGCGTTCTAACGTTCTGGCAACGCCATTCGCAAGCATTCGGTCACACAGCTGCTGAGCACTTGACCATGTTCACATACCCATACATACACATAAACATTTTCGAAGCACGTATATATGTATGTGAGATTCTGCCATACAAATCTACAAAAAATGTGGAATCCTTTAAATCATCATAATTCTGTTAATAATGGACCGATTTTGATGAAATTCACAGAATTTGTAGATTGTATTATTATCTACCAACTACTGAAGAAAATTTATGTGTATAGATTCGTATGTCTTTAATTGGCCAATGAATTCTATTTTCGTTAATTATGGGCGGCAGGGGCGTGGCATATAAGATTTGAAATAAACTTGATCTGCGTATGGTATAAATTTTTAAAAATGACCAAAACGGCTTCTCTAGCTTTTATAGTTTAGGAAATGTATATAAAGTATATCATTGTTTAAAAGTTGACCAGTTTAGTAATTATTTTTTTCACAAACTCAGTATGCATTGACAAGCACGTAGCTTAGAAAAATGCAAAGTATTTATATAGACACCTATTTAGTTATATCAAGACAAGATGATTCTGGCATATAAATAAGCTCAGAGAATTGAGTTGATTGCGAAATTAAAAAATACCCATTAAAAAATGGTTTAAAGCAGGGTTAATAATTTGATGTAAATGTATATATAAGACAGAAATAGGCGTGGATGACCCCACAATTTATATATATTCTTTTTTTTTTAACTATTTATAACTTTTGGTAATTGAACTATAAGTCAAACTTAAGATTCAACATTTAAAAAGAATGTGTTGATGAATAATGGTTTTATACTTTTCGTTGACTTTTACTCCATTATAGGCAAATCTGACTAGAACATGAGCTATCTTTATTCTCTTCACGCTGATTTGCAATCGCTAGCTGTTTGCACTTTGAGCAAGAGTAGCAAATGAATATGGGGCCACTCCAGAGGGCGCCGTTGGATAGATAATAAGAAGCAAATATATGTATAGTATATTGTGTGTGTATTTGATAAGACGAGAAACGAAATACAAATACAAGTACAAAAAAAAAACCAAAGTTTTGATTGCAAGTTGTATTCCTGACGTATTCTGGAAGATAAATATCAACCGAAAAATCGCAATTATACGTATAAGTTTGATATAATTCGAATACATTTCGTTTAGATAAACAACAGTTTTACTGTACACTGTGCATAAAAAATTTAAAATTGAAATTCCAATAGAATTGAAATTGCCTGACAAAATGCGAGTTTTCGCTACGACTTTCGTCATTTGCATATAAAACCGAATACGAACAAACCAAAGAACTCTTCAACCCAGTGAATTACTACGTCGGTAATTTCGAAAACAATTCATTTTAGAAACATATTCTCACATACAAAAAGTTTTTGCACAATATAATGGGAGTACCAAACATATTGCATAACAAAATGCATAAATGTAGCTGTCAGTTAGGCCCCCTGCCATCTAGTCACACCATCTATCTTGCCCCTCGCCATGCCACATCATTGAGTGAACTTGTTATGGGCGCTTCGTGGGGAGCGGCATAGAGTGCAACGTCTTTCATGTCGCTTTAAGTCGAAGTTGCGACTGCAACTTCCAACCAGTTTATGCAACTTAAAAACGCATTGACTTTAAATACATATTAAACCTAGTTGAGACCTTACAGAGAGCTTTGAGGCCCCGCTTCAACACACCAGTGTGAGTTTGTGTGTGAAATCAACTAGAAATTATATTTATCAATTGCAATATTATTTCCACTGTAGTGCTCAAGGCTTAGCTTGTGTTTCGCCAGTTATACTAAAAACTAACACTTCTGCCTGTAAATTACCCAATGTTTTTCATATCTGTTACTCTATTTGATTGACATTGTGAATCTTACACTAAGGGATTAAATAAAATTGACGTTTTAAATTACTTCACTTTTTATGTATATTAATTTACTTAATTTTAATTTTATTTTTACTTTTCTACCTCTATTGCTTTAATGGCCGAGGACTATTCTCAACAGATTTTAATGTGCTTTTCAGAATACAGCATATATTCTACCTTCTATGTTCAATACTACGCTTATTTCGCGTTCTTTTTATCGATTAGGGCGTCAAGGAGCGTGGCATCTAAGATTTAAAAAAAAACCACTTGAACTAATACACAACGACATATGGGCATTTCCACTGTGGCGTTTAGGACATTCGTACGCGTTTAACGTAAAATAACTGTAAAAAAGGAGGGGGTTTTTTTTTTTTTGAAAGGCTTAACATTAGCTCTTTCATTGGTGGAAAGATGGATTTTGGGTAACTTTTCATTTTTAAGAAAATTGAAAAATTCAAAATGATTTTTTACGGGACAAAAACGGTAGTGGCAATAGTGGAAATGCCCATATATATGTATGTACATTTACATAGTTGCTTTAGCACTTTTTGTTTCCGAAATCAACTAAGTCGACTCAATTCGTCGTCCTGAACAAAGATATATACAAATCTTTTTGCGGTCTGCCACGCCTTCTTTGGCTTGTTATGCGTAGATTCCCTTTATTTTATGGGTATAACAAGTAAAACCAGCAATTAGCACCTTGTAAAACTCATCGTTTAATTTGTTATATGTACATATGTATATAAGAATGGGGTACAAGTGGAAAACAGGGTAAAACATTTTATGAGAGTGGTAAAAATTATGGCTGCCTATTTAAAGATAACATTATCATAGATTATAATCAGCCGGATTAAAATAAAAACATAAATACACACCACCAGAACTGTAGTTGAACTTTGTGCCCTATCCGCAAATTGCTTTGTGCTGCTACCGCTGAGATACTTTTGCAAATACATAATTAATTTTTAATTATGCCGTCATCTTGAATGCAATCATCTGCACATTTTATTGTTCTCGCCTGTTTAAATTTGGTTTTTGTTGCGCCGCTTGAAATAAGCTGTTTACTTACCTTTTGCGTATTTTTAAACTCGACCAGTTGATTCGATGCGGAATCGCGTGCAGCCATTTTGGTTGTTATTGTCTTTAATTGTTTTTTGGATAACCAGAATTTTCTACACTTGAATGTGTTTGAAGCGTCTTTCCCAGATTGTTGCCTATTTTTTGTAAACTGAAACACGTACAACACAGTGAACACTGCTTTTATATAGACAAGCAAGTAAGCGTGTGACCGTCCATTGCTAAAACGAAAATACCCAAAATACACTGTTGCCACGTGAAATAAACAAAATGCACAAAAACAGATATTTTTTAAGTTATTCAACATTTTTTTAGACACTTTATACCGTTCTTACACTGAGCAGAATATTCCAAACGTGATGCTAGTGTTTACACCAAAAATCGGCCACCGAAAACGTGAACAAACAAGAAAACACGCCATTTTAAACGCAAACAAACAAGAAAACGCGCAAATTTATGTGCACTTTGAAAGCGACCTAGACAAAAACTGCGATATTGCTACATTATTATCTTTTTTGATTTGAAGGCGCTTTTCAGTATAGTCACAAATTGTATAAGAAAATAAAAACTTTCACCCATTTTTAATGGGTACAGTGCATAAAGACGAGTAACAACAATTAAAATGGTTAATTTGGAAATATTGTTGCATCGGCCCAATTATATTTTTGCTCTTATCATTCATTTCGCTTATTTATATTTCAGTCATTTAAGTTTTGCGGGCGTTTTTTAATTTATTAGCTGTAGTAAACAGCTGTTTGCTATCGATATGCCACTTTTTTGTATCGAAAATACTAAATTGTATCAAAATACTAGGCAAGATATGGCCACTCCTTCAGCATAATAGTCGCATCTTGGATTATGCGGCTCTTCTTCTACCCACAGATTGCTTATGGCAGAATATTCCATTTGTTGCATTTCGTTTTGGTGATATCGATATCCACAAAGCCAAGAGATGCGGCAACCCTGAACAGCTGAGCGGTCTCTCTCAAGGAGCGGCAGGGCTGCCAATTTAGCCACTTTGTGGCTAGATCTAGCCACTTTTTGATCGGGTTAGCCACTTTTTTTTCGAAAATGCTATCACCACAAATCTAGCCACTTTTTGGTTTCATTTAGCCACTTTTAGCCATTTCGTTCATTTGCACTTTTGAACACAAATTTCGGTTTGATAATGCCAAATTGAGACTAGATTTGACTACTTCACTCGTGTAAGTGTAAGTTCAAATTGTATGAAGAAAGACCTTTTTTTTTTTTTTTTGCTTATTCATCAAATTTTGTCGTGTTTCAACTAATAATACTTGAAAAAAACATTTAGCCATTTTTAGCCACTTTTTTCGTCAATTTTAGCCACTTCTGGCCCAAAAAATCTGGCAGCACTGAGGAGCGGAGACTTCGCTCAAACCGCTCAGCCGATAGAATTTGAAAGAGAGGGGGAGAGAGAGAGAGAAACGAAGAGCGCAGTAGGTTGGCTTTGACCGCGGTCCTTGACCCGGAAAATTTGGCAGGAGACAGATAGCACTAAGCACTCAATACATAGAGGCGTCAAACAGCCAAAAAAGTGGTTTCACAAAAATCTCGACGATCGCGTCCCAGCAACATGCAACCTGTGCGAGTCGAACACGCAACCGAACAGCCGCCTTGAAAATGTATAGGAATGGTTGCAAGCGAGCTCGCTACGAACGCGCTTCAAACGCACGTCAGTCGACTGCCGACATTTGAACTGAGAGCACGGACTTATTCGTGCTCTCCGTCCCATGCGCTCGTGCCAGTTTGCAATGCTGGCCAGTGATTTCGATTTTGATTCTCGTTTCAGTTTTCTGTTTGGATGCTGAGCATCGGCGCTCAGAGCACATTAAGAGTCGCGATGTTGATACCCTCTCTAATTTGCATATATTCCGCTGCCGCTAGAATTTAGCAATTGAATGAATAGGGTATCAACTTGCGACGTTCATTGACGTTTGGGCTTCGTCAAAGTTGTTGTTGGGAATTTCGGTTTCGCTTGTGTGAAGAGTTGCGTACTTCGGCTGTGGCTCGGCCTTTGTGCGATGTTGCTGTCTTTGTCGGCGGCTTTGCTTGCCGCAAAAAAGTTCCCACGGTTGTTTGTAGATTCTTGTAGGTGCGTGTGAAGCATATGCACCTGTGTGATCCTTTTGTTTTTATACCCTGTGCCCATTTGAAAAATGGGAAAAACAGGGTTAATAACTTTGTCAGAATGTATGTAACAGGCAGAAGGAGGCGTGGCAGACCCCACAAAGTATATATATTCTTGATCAGGGAGACGAGCTGAGTCGATTTAGCCCTGTCTGTCTGTCTGTCTGTCTGTCTGTCCGTCTGTCTGTCTGTCTGTCTGTCTGTTTGGATGAACGCGTCGATCTCAGCAACTACAAAAGCTAGAGATGCCGTTTTGGCTGCTATAGATAGGTAGTTATCTTACGCAGATCAAGTAAGTTTATTTCAAATCGTTGATGCCACGCCCCCTTTACGCCCAAAAATCAATAAAACTCACACAACCTCGTGTTTTTTAACATACAAAGTTGAATAACAAGCGTAATATTGAGCATAGAAGGTTATTATTCGGAACATAAGCTCTATTGTATTATATTTAACTATCCTCAAAAGCGCATTGAAATCGGTTAAGAAACACAGGAGATATAAGCTTCACAATAGTTGAACTTAAAAGTTCAAAAACAAGCGTAATATTAAACATAGAATGTTGTTATTTGGTATATATACTCTCTTCTATTATAATTAACTATTCTGAAAAGCGCATTGAAATCGGTTAATAAACAAACTAGATACATATAAGCTACGCAATTGGCAGCGTAGCCCAGCAGCGCAGCAGCAACAGCGCAGCGCAGCTGGCGTACGTAAAATGGAAGAAGAAGAAGTACTGCTGATACGCTTAGTGTGACGGTTTTATAAAATTGTATATAAAATAAAAGGCACAGGGTTTTCTACAGTCGGGCCCGTCCGACTGATCTGCCCCATCCGACTGATTAAAATATATATATATATATATATATATATATATATATGCATAATTACGCTGTAAAATATTTATTTATTTATAATTTTTATTTTAAGAATTTTGTTATTCAGAAATTGCTGTAAAAAATTTACATATGTATGAATAATAAATAATTTGTTATTTAAAGATGCTGTAAAAAGAAAAATGTATGATATCCATAATTTAAAACTAATTGCACACACTGCTGTAAAAATAAAAATAATATGAATAATTGTATACGAGCATTACGATTGTTAACAATAAAATTTGCTGAAAAATGAATATAATATGTCCATATTTATTATTTATAATATATGTAAAAATAATAAAAAAAAACAATAGAATCATACAGGTGCATATGCTTGACACGCACCTACAAGAATCTACAAACAACCGTGGGAACTTTTTTGCGGCAAGCAAAGCCGCCGACAAAGACAGCAACATCGCACAAAGGCCGAGCCACAGCCGAAGTACGCAACTCTTCACACAAGCGAAACCGAAATTCCCAACAACAACTTTGACGAAGCCCAAACGTCAATGAACGTCGCAAGTTGATACCCTATTCATTCAATTGCTAAATTCTAGCGGCAGCGGAATATATGCAAATTAGAGAGGGTATCAACATCGCGACTCTTAATGTGCGCTGAGCGCCGATGCTCAGCATCCAAACAGAAAACTGAAACGAGAATCAAAATCGAAATCGCTGGCCAGCATTGCAAACTGGCACGAGCGCATGGGACGGAGAGCACGAATAAGTCCGTGCTCTCAGTTCAAATGTCGGCAGTCGACTGACGTGCGTTTGAAGCGCGTTCGTAGCGAGCTCGCTTGCAACCATTCCTATACATTTTCAAGGCGGCTGTTCGGTTGCGTGTTCGACTCGCACAGGTTGCATGTTGCTGGGACGCGATCGTCGAGATTTTTGTGAAACCACTTTTTTGGCTGTTTGACGCCTCTATGTATTGAGTGCTTAGTGGTGCTATGGTTGCTTTTTTAACCCTTTCTTCAACATTGGATCTCCATGTTAGCTTGCTGTCAATAATTGTACCGAGGTATTTTATCTGGGATTTTGGAGTTAATGAGATCTCTCCAATTTTAGGTGGGATCCAATTCGGTACCTTGTATTTCTTTGTGAAAAGAATGAGGTCCGTTTTATCCGCGTTAAGGCTCAGTCCAGCTTCCTCCGCCCATCTGAGCATGACTCTGAGGGAGTGGTTCATTAGTGAACTTAGAGTGGAGGGACATCTCCCCACAATAACGATGACTATGTCGTCAGCATAGGCAGTAATTTGTTCCTTCGAATATTTTCAGTAGGCCGTCCACCACAATGTTCCATAACAGGGGTGACAGCACCCCTTCCTGAGGTGTTCCTCTGTGTACTTCCCTTGTGATGTTTGTGGCGCCCCACTCCGCTTTGATTTTCCGACAGTTCAGCAGGCTTTTGATCCATGCTGTGAGCTAGACATGAGTGTTGATGGCTTCCAGGCTGCTGCTAATCGCATTGGTCGCGATGTTGTTAAACGCCCCTGAGATATCCACAAATACACCGAGCGCATACTCTTGGTGTTGGAGAGCCTTCTCCACGTTGCAGACCAGAGCGTTCAGAGCTGTGTCAACAGATTTTCCTTTTGTGTATGCATGTTGATTCTTGTTGAGACTCGTACATGCTGTACTGCGCAAGTAATTTTCCAATAGCTTTTCAAACGTCTTGAGCACGAATGAGGTGAGGCTAATGGGCCTAAAGTCCTTGGAAGACACATGGCTCGTTTTTTCCGCTTTGGGTATAAACACAACCCTGGCCGTTCTCCAGGCGATAGGCACGTAGCTCATCCTTAGACATGCTCCGAACAGTTCTAAAAGCCATGGAATAATTGCCATACCTGCTTTCTGGAGCATGATGGGTACGATCTCGTCTGTACCTGGGGATTTATAACCTGAAAAGGAGTTAATGGCCCAGATAATTTTACCTTTGGTGAAAATATGCTGTGGGATCTCTTTGATCTGTGCATCCTTTCCTTGAGAGCTGTCGGCAGGAGTTGCATCTGAGCTGCCTGGGAAGTGTGTATCTAGTAGGTTCTTCAGTGAGTCCTCGCTGTTTTCAGCCCACACATTGTCTCCAATAAGGAGATGCTTCTTGTGGTGTGGTGGCTGGAGAGCAGTTTGCGCAATCTGGCAGCATCCAAGACTTTTTCGAGATTCGAGCAGAAGGATCTCCAAGAGTTCCTTTTCGCCACTTTGATCTCTTCCTTGAAGAGACGAAGGAGAGTTCTATGTTCCAGACCATTTCGTCTTCCGCTACTTTGGCTAGCTTAAATATATCCTGAAGATTGATTCTTTTCCTTTTAAGATCCTGATTCCACCAAGGTGGTTTGGTCTTATTTTTCTTCCTGGTCGGCCTGCAGGCCTCTTTGTGGGCGCTCAACAGACCTTTAGTTAATTTGGAAAGGGACTCCTCAATGTCGTCCTCTGTCCTAATTTCCTTGACTTGAGGAATCCTACTGCTCACTACACGCTTGAACGTGTCCCAGTTGGTGTTCCTGATGTTTCTGGAGAATTTGCTGGTCAAGTTTGCACTGAACTTGATCTCAAACTGAATATATTTGTGATCAGAGAAAGAGGCCCTCCGTAGTACCCTCCTTTTCTCTATAAGCATATTGCTAACCACTAGTGTGAGATCCAAAACGTTCTGGGAGGTAGGGCCAACGTACGTTGGTTCCCCTCCAGTGTTAGCGATCCTAATGTTGGCCTGTAAGATAAAATCTGCTAGTAACTCACCCCTCACATTATCATCTGGGCTATGGTGGGCGTTGGCGTCTGTTCCAATAATGAGGTGCCTTCCCTGGGTGCTGGCTACCTTGACAAGATTTTCCATCTCCACCGGCGGTACCTTCCTGTCGTGTTCCATGTAAGACGATGCTAACCATACCGGTTCCGCACCGCCCTCTAGGGAGACCACCGTGAGGTCAGGAGAGCTGTAATTATTGAGAAGGTAAGCTTGAATGCCTTTACGTACCAAGATGGCCGTTCTGGTTCTACTTACGGTGCACGGGTAAAACAGGTCGTAATTGTTAGTTTTTAGTCCAGAAACCACATTACCCGATGCCAACCATGGTTCCTGGACTAGGGCAACATCGACGGCTTCCTCTTCTAGGGTGTGAAGAAGCTCCGCCGATGCCACCTTGCTCTTATGAGCATTGAGCTGGAGGATCCGTAGCATTTGTGATGCTACTATCCCCCGATGGGTCGACACTTGGTCGGTTCCCATCCTCCTCTTCTTCAAGCGACATAGAGCTGGCCGCCTCGGTGATGCCGTCCAGACCTAGGTCCTTCTCCACCTCGCCTAACTCTAGCGTATTTTCATTGTTGTCTGTGGGGTGGCGCTTTTTCAATCTGATGTATACGCTGCCAATACCCCATGCCATTTTACCAAATCGAGGATACAGTAAATCCTCGGCCTTCTTGTTGATCTGAAGGATCATCTGCTGTCCCCCAGTACCTTCCGGCTGCGGGCTGACAACATGCAAAACCTTCCAATCTTCAGTGGGCACGCCAGGATTCTGGAATTGCAAGATTTGGAGAGATTTCTCCGGAGGAAGTACTCTGGGGAAGAGCACTTTGGCCTTGGGTACGGACGGGATCATGGATCTGTCTACTACCTCCAGCTTAGCACCCTCCCAGAGACCCACTAGAGTGGATACCGTCTTAGTGATCCACTCCAGGGTCGGATCATCTTGGCACTTAATAATTTTCACGCCATTGAACCATCCCGCGCCGTCAAAGCCGGGTGGTTTCACTCCTGTTGCGATCATTTGGAAGATGACCTCTAGCAGCTGAACCTCCACTATCTCCCACTGCTTCTCGGACATCTTGCCATTAGGGTCGTTACGGTCGATCAGAGCCACAATCAGATGTCGCTTCGCCACGTCACTCGCAGCCTACGCCTTCATACCTTCCTTCGTCCTTCTAGGGATTTTGGCGGCTGCCGACGTTGAGGGTCCAGAGTCAATGGAGCCATCTTCCGCGATGGCATCGCTGCGCATGAGTTTTGTGGCAGTAGTACTACAACTACCGTGGCCTGCTCCAACCACGGTAGAGGGGTGACCGCTGGCGACACGCAGAGATCCTCCCCAACATTCCTCCCCGTGCCCGCCGGTGGTAGCGGTCAGGGCTCCCACCGACGTTTCGACTGACATCCCAGTCCCTGTTCGATCCTTTGTCTCCTCCATACTGATTTTATTTCGGGTGATCATCCCTAGCGTTTTATGCCTACCGCCAGGCACCTCCAGCCATGGGTTAGTTATGCAACGCCTTTCCGACAAGTCAGTAAGGAATTGCACACCTTCCCTTCGCTAGACACTGTATCCCCTAGGCCAAAACAAGTGACGCTGTGGTACCCATTAGCTCAAGGTACATACAGTGCCCATTGCCCAGCCGGCACCCTCGTGGAGGGTTCAGCTAGAGGATTTTTGCCAATTGAAAACAATAAATAATGCTTAATTTTGAAAAAATAAAGGAATTTATTATTATTATGAAATACTATATTGTTAGAAACTTTTTTTTGGTATTTACTTTTCATAAACAAATCGAATTTACAGGTATAAAACCTTCCCCTGTAATATTAGATTTTGTTGGTTACGTCTTTTTCGCGGGAACTGCTCGAGCTAAACAGGCTTCGCGAGTGCCCGCGAAAAGGACGTAAGTGACAAAAATCATAGAATGGCTTGAAATAAAATTTGAAAACGAATATATTATCTACATAATAGCTTAAATAGACAATATTCCAAGTTTCAATGAAATCCATCCAGCAATATTAAAATAAACTAAACCAGTAAGTACGGAGCTACAGTCGGACGCAACCGACTGTAGGAGACCCTGTACCTTGCGTTTTCTTCGCTGTATCTTATCCGATCGTAATGTAATTTACAGTATCGGTGGAGATTGTCATATACTACGTACATACCATATCCTAAGTCATTAACTGTTAAACCGTAGCTTTAAAGCTGCAAACTGTTGCTAATTTGTTTTTTTGGTTAGCGGAGGAATGAGAGGAATTATCAAAAAACCCAAACTAACTTGATCTGATGGCTGCATAGGAGAACCTAAATACCAAAAAATGGTATTTCTAGCTCTTATAGTCTGCAAGATCTAGGTGGTTTCTTTGTCTGATCTATCTTCGCTGTTTCTTTACTGTTTGTAATGTAATTCACATCAGTGACGGATAATGCCAAAGGCTGCGTGCATGCCACATCCCAAGTCTGTAGCTTTTAAACTGTGGCTGTTTTGGGATTTACATACATTTATAAAAAAAATGGTTTGTTACATAACTTCGCTGTTTCTTGTCCGGTTGTAATGTAATTCACAATATCGACGGATAATTCTGTAGGCTACGTACATTCCAAATTGCAAGTCTGTAGCTTTATTATTGTGGCCGCAGTGGCACATATACGCATTTTGAAAAAGATTGTCTCTTGCATATCTTCGCTATTTCTAATTCAAATCATAAATAATCATATAGCATCGATGAAGAATATCATAGACTACGTACATGCCAAATTACAAGTCAGTAGCCCTATTATTGTGGTTGCTGTGGCACTTATTGTTTTCAAGATTTTTGAGATAGGTGTAGATTTTTGATGATTCGCGGATGAAGGAGGCGAAATATCCAAAATCTGAAACAAACTCGTGCTGCTTAGGATAATAGAGAACCTGCATATCAAGAAATGGTGTCTCTATCTCTTTTAGTTGCTGAGATCTAGGTGTTCAACAGACGGACGGACAGACGGACAGACGGACATGGCTATATCAACTCAGCTCGTCGTCCTGAGTCAGAATATATATACTTTGTGGGGTCTACCACGCTTCCTTCTGCCTGTTACACATAGCTGTCATTTGCACTAAATTAAACCAGAATGGGCGGAGCAGATCAGTCGGACAGGCCCGACTGTCTTATACCCTGTGCCAAAGCTCGCGCTGCGCGCTCGCAAATACAGTATAAAATATTTTAAATATAAATATATAAAACTGTCATACATAACGTAGCAGCAATTCTTCTTCTTACTGTGTTATGTGCGCCAGTTTTAACGACCGCGCTGCTAGAGGGCGAGCGAGTTGCCGCCTGCAATATTGTTTCGCTAATAACTCCTGTATTTATTAACCGATTTCAATGCGCTTTTCAGGATAGTTAAATATAATGAAAGAGAGTATATATTCCAAATAACAACATTCTATGTTCAATTTTACGCTTGTTATTCGGTTTTTATCGATTAAGGCGTAAAGGGGGCGTGGCATCCAAAATTTGAACAAAGCTTCATCTGCGTATGGCATAGACCTACAAACTACTGAAGACAGAATTTATGTAAATAGCTCAGTGTGTCTTAAATTGGCGAATGTATTTTATTTCATTCATTGTAGGCGACAGGGGCGTGGCATCCAAGATTTGAAATAAACTTGATCTGCGTATGGTACACACCTTTCAAAAGAGACTAAAACGGCTTCTCTAGCTTCTATAGTTTAGAAAATCTCAGCGTTCATACAGACAGACAGACAGACGGACAGACAGACAGACAGACGGACAGGGCTAAATCGACTCAGCTCGTCTCCCTGATCAAGAATATATATAGTTTGTGGGGTCTGCCACGCCTCCTTCTGCCTGTTACATACATTCGCACAAAGTTATTAACCCTGTTTTTCCCATTTTTCAAATGGGCACAGGGTATAAAAACATTCCCCTGTAAAATTTGATTTTGTGGGTTACGTTTTTTTCGCGGGAAGGTCTCGATATGTTCTATCCACATTATGATAGATTGATCGATGCCTTTAATGGCCAATGCTCTTGAGATGGATCGATAGCCAGAATTGTCAAAGGCGCCTTCGATGTCAAGAAAAGCACATAGAGCAATTTCCTTGTCATTGTGGGCCTTCTCAATTTTACTGACCAGGTGATGAAGGCCACCTCAGTGGATTTACCACTGATGTAGGCAAATTGAGTGTGGTGTAGAGGGCTGGTAGAAGCTAGCCGATGCCGGATGTGCAGATCCAGCAGTCTTTCTGCAGTCTTTAACAAGAAAGACGAGAGGCTAATGGGCCTGTAGGACTTTGGTAAGTCAAAAGGTCTGTTGCCCTGTTTGGGGATGAAAATCACGTCTACACCCCTCCAAGGTCGTAGTATATATCCCCAGGCAAGGCTAGCTCTGAAGAGGCCAATTAGATGGTGGCTTTATACGAGGCAAACGATTTTATTGCCCAGCCTAACTTATCAGTGTCGAATATAATTCCAGACAGGCTGTGGCTGCGTCCAGAGTGGAGTCCAAGGTCCTGATCAGTCGCAGAGTTGTCTGTCTTTATGGTCGATCCCGGGAAGTGCACTTGAAGTAAAAGCTCCAAGGTCTCTTCTCGGTTAAGAGTGTGCGAACCATTCGCACGTTTCAGTTGCCCCACGCCATTAGATGACCCCTTGGCCAATGCCTTTTGCAGACGCACTGCTTCAGGGAGAGTCTGCACACTCTCGCAGTACTTGCGCCAGGTATTGCGCTTTGCGCGTCTAATGTTTTTATTGTAGTTGGTTAGGGCGCATCTGTATGCATCCCAGGTGTCTCGGTTAGCCTTGGCTCTGTTAAAGAGCCTTCTAACTACCCGTTGTTGATTTGCGGATGAAGGAGGTGAAATATCCAAAATCTAAAACAAACTCGTCCTGCTTACGATAATAGAGAACCTGCATATCAAGAAATGGTGTCTCTATCTCTTTTAGTTGCTGAGATCTAGGTGTTCATACAGACGGACGGACAGACGGACAGACAGACAGACGGACAGACGGACATGGCTATATCAACTCAGCTCGTCGTCCTGTGTCAGAATTCCTTCCTTCTGCCTGTTACACACAGCTGTCATTTGCACTAAATTAATAGACCCTTTTACTTTTTTAGATCCTATACTTTAAAAAAGTAAAAGGGTCTATTAATTTAGTGCAAATGCCAGCTGTGTGTAACAGGCAGAAGGAAGCGTGGTAGACCCCACAAAGTATATATATTCTGACTCAGGACGACGAGCTGAGTTGATATAGCCATGTCCGTCTGTCCGTCTGTCTGTCTGTCCGTCTGTCCGTCCGTCTGTATGAACACCTAGATCTCAGCAACTAAAAGAGATAGAGACACCATTTCTTGATATGCAGGTTCTCTATTATCCTAAGCAGCACGAGTTTGTTTCAGATTTTGGATATTTCGCCTCCTTCATCCGCGAATCATCAAAAATCTACACCTATCTCAAAAATCTTGAAAACAATAAGTGCCACAGCAACCACAATAATAGGGCTACTGACTTGTAATTTGGCATGTACGTAGTCTATGATATTCTTCATCGATGCTATATGATTATTTATGATTTGAATTAGAAATAGCGAAGATATGCAAGAGACAATCTTTTTCAAAATGCGTATATGTGCCACTGCGGCCACAATAATAAAGCTACAGACTTGCAATTTGGAATGTACGTAGCCTACAGAATTATCCGTCGATATTGTGAATTACATTACAACCGGACAAGAAACAGCGAAGTTATGTAACAAACCATTTTTTTTATAAATGTATGTAAATCCCAAAACAGCCACAGTTTAAAAGCTACAGACTTGGGATGTGGCATGCACGCAGCCTTTGGCATTATCCGTCACTGATGTGAATTACATTACAAACAGTAAAGAAACAGCGAAGATAGATCAGACAAAGAAACCACCTAGATCTTGCAGACTATAAGAGCTAGAAATACCATTTTTTGGTATTTAGGTTCTCCTATGCAGCCATCAGATCAAGTTAGTTTGGGTTTTTTGATAATTCCTCTCATTCCTCCGCTAACCAAAAAAACAAATTAGCAACAGTTTGCAGCTTTAAAGCTACGGTTTAACAGATAATGACTTAGGATATGGTATGTACGTAGTATATGACAATCTCCACCGATACTGTAAATTACATTACGATCGGATAAGATACAGCGAAGAAAACGCAAGGTACAGGGTCTCCTACAGTCGGTTGCGTCCGACTGTAGTTCCGTACTTACTGGTTAAAATATAGGATCTAAAAACTTCCACCTGCACCCTACTATGTCATATCTAGAAGAAAGACAGTTCAAGGTCAAGGAAAAAGACACATACTCATCCATACCTAACGAGTACAGAACTTCCGCGGACAACTACAGTGTTGAAGAAGCTAATGGATGTCAGGGGTATCTTAACAGTTTTCTAGAAACAACAAACCCCTGTGTCACACTCAAATCGATAATCTCGACAACCCCTGAAATCTAGCTAGAAGGAGTTACTCCGCAGCAGCCGTCACAAGCTAAATAAGGTGTGCGAAATAAGTAAGTAGGACAACAATTTGAAATGATTTTCTTGCCGTTAAAAAACAATTTATGCAACTATCTTTCTATATTTTGATTTAATTGAACTGTTCTCGATAGAAAAAACAACAAATTTTTGGAAAAGTACCGTTACGTTTGTCCGTTAATTTAAATTTTATACACAAGCATTGGCTTTACGGAACGAAATAAGTAAGTAGGACAAATTACTTGCATGTGGCATTTACTTAGTTTATGTTATGAAATTTAATGTTTTTCTTATCCAAATGCATAGACTAAATTTAAATAAATTATTTTTTATTAAAAATTATGTTTTTTTTTGTTCAAGGATTTTTCAAGGATTATTTTTTGTACGAAAATTTAAATTTTACCTATTTAATTGACAAAAAATTAAAAAAAAAAAATATTTGTGCTTTATAAAAAAAGCAGCGTAATACGGAAAACTGCAGAAAATATTGGTAGGGACAAGTTAAAAAAAAAAATGTGTTAAGGATTCATAAACTTAAGGAGTAGGTCCTGTTTTTGGTACCCAATGTAAATTAAAAACTGCGACAAAAAAGCTAATTTAGTTTCTTGCTGCTAATCAGATCGTCAGCGCTTCTTAAATTCGATCCAATTTAGATCTAATAATATCCACCTTTCGAACAAAACTAATTTTATCACAATTTTCAAAAAAAAAAAAATTTTTGGATTTGGAGTAGAAAAATGTTAATTGTGTGATGAATATGTTGAATTTAAATGGACCAAATAGTTTTCGGTGCCCCAAAAAGGTCCTAGTATGGAGAAACTCCCATTGAGGGTCCTTACTGATATGCGCTGCTCTCGGGTATAATGTAATGACTTTTATGTGGTATAAAACACATATAACGAAGAGCGAAAAGGATGTGTATCTGTAGGGGCTAATTATATTAACGTTTGGCAAGGATATTAAATTGGTTTTTTATGGATGTTTAGCAGGATAATGCACTAATGCACACTGAAAGTCGCCAGGATGCGTTTTTTTTTAAACAAAATCCCTCCTATGGAGTAGCCAGCGAGTAGTCCAGATTGAAATCTGCTTGGAAACCATTGGGGTATCGAATTCCAATTTGTTTATAAAAACAGGACACAATCATTATCCTTTAAAGAGCTAAAAAAAGCTAATTTTCAAAAAAAGGCTAAAAAACACATAAAAATGCATCAAAATTAAAAATATTCACAGCCAGGATGGCTTTTGAAGGTCGTGAACTGTAAAGGGTGTTAAGTTTATAATAATCCCATCCAAAAATGTTAAATATTTCACTGCATTTATGATTTAACACAATATTTTCGATTTTGTCCTACTTACTTATTTCGCTTGAAGATATTTTCATTAATTTTTTTTTTAAGTGTAGTAAAGTTTTAACTGTTTTTAGACCCTGTACTTTAAAAAAGTAAAAGGGTCTATTAATTTAGTGCAAATGACAGCTGTGTGTAACAGGCAGAAGGAGGCGTGGTAGACCCCACAAAGTATATATATCCTGACTCAGGACGACGAGCTGAGTTGATATAGCCATGTCCGTCTGTCCGTCTGTCTGTCTGTCTGTCTGTCCGTCTGTCCGTATGAACACCTAGATCTCAGCAACTATAAGAGCTAAAGACACCGACTTTCCGGATTTGGGTAGTCAGCTAATGCAAGCAGATCAAGTTTGTTTCAAACTTTTAATATCTCGCCTCCTTCATCCGCGAATAATCAAAAATTTACACCTACCTCAAAAATCTCGAAAACTATAAACGCCACAGCAGCCACAATAATAGAGCTACAGACTTGTAATTTGGCATGTACGTAGCGTAAAGTATTCCATACCGATGCTATTAATTTATTTATGATTTGAATTGGAAATAGCGAAGATATGCAGTAGACAATGTTTTTCAAAATGTTTTTTTGTGTAACTGCAGTCTCAATATTAGAGCTAAAGACTTGTAATTTAGTATGTAGGTAGCTCATTCAGTTATCCATCGATGCTGTGAGTTACATTACAAACAAAGAAAAAACAGCAAAGTTATGCAACAAAAATTTTTTTAAAAATATATGTAACCGCCACTTTAGCCACAGTTTAAAAGCTATAGACTTGGGATTTGGCATGTACGCAGCCAATGGCATTATCCATCAATAACGTGAATAACATTACGAACGGTAAAGAAACAGCGAAGATAGATCAGACAAAACAAGCCCGACTGTCTTATACCCTGTACCACAGCTCGCGCTGCGCGCTCGCCCGTTCAGTATATAATAAAACTCTTTAAATATAATTTAATCGTCGTCAGATCAGGTGGCAACGCTACCGCCAAAACTCAATTTGGCACATGGCGACGAAGGTGGCGCTCGAACACTTGTCGCTTGGTCTCTGACGTCACGCGTCACAGACTTTTGTTATTTTGCGCAATCTTATTTTGGCACCTTGCAATTGGTGTTGTTTACATGCACACATACATGTATGGTATTCGTCTATTCTACATGTATGTGTGTTTCTGTTTATACATACACACATACACTTGCTGGGCTGCAGGGCCCGTGCGAAGCAATACATGCAGTATTGAGTAGCTTATATCTCCTCTGTTTATTAACCGATTTTAATGAGCTTTTCAGGATAGTTAAATATAATAGAAGAGAGTATATATACCAAATAATAACATTCTATGTTTAATATTACACTTGTTTTTGAACATTTAAGTTCAACTTTTGTGAAGCTTATATCTCCTGTGTTTCTTAACCAGTTTCAATGCGCTTTTCAGAATAGTTAAATATAATAGTAGAAAGG
The DNA here is from genome assembly GCA_035045125.1 of Hypselothyrea guttata. Taxonomy (NCBI): domain Eukaryota; kingdom Metazoa; phylum Arthropoda; class Insecta; order Diptera; family Drosophilidae; genus Hypselothyrea; species Hypselothyrea guttata. The sequence continues at coordinate 42,017 of JAWNNJ010001103.1, forward strand.
TTATGTTCCGACTAACAACATTCTATGTTTAATATTACGCTTGTTATTCAACTTTTTGTGTTAAAAAACACGAGGTTATGTGAGTTTTACTGATTTTTGGGCGTGAAGGGGGCGTGGCATCAACGATTTGAAATAAACTTGATCTGCGTATTGAATACATCTACCGATAGCAACCAACACGGCTGCTCTAGCTTTTGTAGTTTCCAAAATCTCAGCGTTCATCCAGACGGACAGACAGACAGACAGACAGACAGGCTAAATCGACTCAGCTCGTCTCCCTGATCAAGAATATATATAGTTTGTGGGGTCTGCCACGCCTCCTTCTGCCTGTTACATACATTCGCACAAAGTTATTAACCCTGTTTTTCCCATTTTCAATGGGTACAGGGTATAAAAACCACCTATATCTTGCAGACTATAAGAGCTAGAAATACAATTTTGCTAGTTATTTGCTAATTAGGTTCTCCTATGCAGCCATAAGATCAAGTTAGTTTGGGTTTTTTGCTAACTCCTTCCATTCTTCCGCTAACCGAAAAACCAAATTAGCAAGTTTCAGTTCAAGTTTTCAGTTTTAAAGCTACAGTTTAATAGCTAAAGACTTAGGAAGTGGTATGTACGTAGTATATGACAATCTCCACCGATATTGCGAATTACATTACGATCGGATAAGAAACAGCGAAGAAATCACAAAGTACAGGGTCTCCTACAGTTGGTTGCGTCCGACTGCAGCTCCGTCCTTACTGGTTTTATCTTTTTAAGTAATTAGTACATTCTTTAAGATAATACAAAAAATTTGGTTTTGAAATTTCTATAAAACGGTTCATTTGTTACATTTAAAAACATGTTGTCCTACTTACATATTTGGCGCACTTATTTTAGTATCACCCTAAACAAGCGGCTTGCTATTAAGCCATATCTTACTGCATCGTTCCGATATGGTTGTATGGAGTGCAGGTTTAAAGAATCGCAGCCAAATTCAACTACAAGAGTATTCACGTTTTACAAAATCGTGTACTGCGATAGATAGCTATTGTCCCGATAAATATTGTCCCTTGTAGTATGTGCGTGATTCCACACTCCATAAAGATCTATTTCCGCATACAGTTGGAGAAAAGATTGGAAAACACATCAGCCGATACAGAACGATGCACCGCAACCGGCTCGCAAAACGACTAATATCTAATACCTTGCTTATTCTCTTCTGACTTAAACTGCTAGGTTTTAAAATACATTTTGGGACGTCACAATGAATATTGGTGGCAATTGTGTGTTTAGCGCGCGTTTTTTATTTTGTGTATACTTTATTTAGTTCGTAAATTTTAATAAAAGTGAAAGGGTCTATTAAGTTAGTGCAAATGACATGTTTTAGCGCTGGGCTTTGATTCGAGTACGATTCGATTTAATCGATTATTTTTGTATGCGATTAAATCGATTCTTTTTTTGAGAATCGATTTTTTTGCGCAATGTAAATTTGCGATTTTTGTGAAATTCAGGGTCTGCTACTGTCGGTTACGTCCGACTGTAATATTCCACCCGTCGGATCTGCTTTGTTTTTAGTTGTTTTTGTTTGTTTTTCAAACGAATTAAAATTTTCCCGATTAATCGATGAAAGCGATTTTTAGACATGAATCGATCGAAAAGATCGATTCTAAAAATTCAAAGATCAAACCAGCTTTAATAGTATGTGTGTAACACTCAAAAGGTAGACCCCACAAAGTATATATTCTGACTCAGGACGGCGAACTTGGTCGATATAGCCATGTCTGTCTATCCGCCTTTCTGTTTGCTTTCCGTATGAACAACTACAAGAACTACAAGAGTTGGAGACATTTTCGGTATATAGATTCTCATACGCTTTACGCTGATGAAGTTAATTTTAGATTTTTATATATCGCTCCCTTTTTCGATAAATCACCAAAACGCCCCATCTGCCTCATAGATCTTAAAAACCACAGCATCTACATACACAGTATAATATTTATTCATAAACCACCCAGTGTTACACACATTTGCTATATGCACTTACTTAAAGACCCTTGTGACAATAACCAACAAAGCCTTTAAAATATACTTTTTGAAATCGACCTAGAAGAAATCAATAAAATGTAATTTTAGTTCAAGTTTACCTAAAAGAAGAGCATGATTGACCGAATATAACGGTTTACTAAAATCAGTATAAATTACATCCATTTGAAAATTTTCAAATACCTTAATTACGAAGGAAGTGAATCTAGCTTTTAAGGTAGATGTAGATTTTTAATGATTCGCGGATGAAGGAGGCGAGATATTAATGGTTTGAAACAAACTTGATCTGCTTGCATTAGCTGTCAACCTAAATCCGAAAAGGTGGTATCTTTATCTCTTATAGTTGCTGAGATCTAGGTGTTCATACAGACAGACGGACATAGCTATATCAGCTCAGCTAGTCGTCCTGAGTCAGAATATCCCTTTAGTTCTGGAGGTGGCGATTGACCCTGCCCGAACTACTTATCGCACTAGTTCCTACATGGATACTTACCGGACTGACCCTATGGTAGTCGAACGCCGAACCACCTTTACTTACCGGACTGACCCTATGAAAGTACTTACCGGACTGACTTTAGGGAAGTACTTACCGGACTGACCCCTGGTAGTCGAACGCCGTTCCACCTTCAAGCATGGGTACTTCCCTGACTAACCTTATGAAAGTACTTACCGGACTGACTCAAGGGAAGTACTTACCGGACTGACCCTTGGTAGTCGAACGCCGAACCACCTATCGCTGTTTCTTTAGTCTTTATTCCAACGTTCCTGCTTTTACAAAAACCATTCTAACGCAAGAACTGTTTTTATTTTTCTTTTCGCTCTTTCGCAATGCTTAAGCGCAGCTGTACTTGCCGGATGACGAAATTTTCGGCAGCATTGCAGTTTAAATGAAAGAAGCGAAGTGAGCACAATCTTAAAAAAAATAAATGAACATCGTAATAAACAACACCTGGCACTGGACATTCTTTTGGAGGAAATGCATTCTTTTTTTTTTTTTTGTGTGTAGGTCTATTTGTACACTACGGCCAGAGTTTTGATCTTTTGTGTAGACCTTTCTAATAGGGTTATGGAGATCTCTGTATATTTATTTTGAGACTTTTGATATAGTTTAGCACTTTGTTAGGCTTTATACTCCATATTTTCTGGGGACGAATTATGTGTTCCTCAAGATGTTGATTTCGTTGTCTGCAGAGAGCTGGGCATTCGCTGAGGATGTGTACCGCTGTTTCTTGATCCCCATAACAGAATCTGCAGGTGTCCGTCTCAGAAAGGTGCAACTTCTTCAGGTGATACCTCAGACCGCAGTGACCGGTGAGGTAGCCTGTCAAGGTGCATAAGTCGTTCTTACTCAGCTGAAGTAGCCTTTGGGATTTTTGTTTTGAAGGAGAGAGGAATTGTTTGGCTTGCCTTTGGCCGTCACTGTGTGCCCAGTGCCTTTTTAGTTCCTCCGCTTCCCAGGTTCTGAGCCTCTCTACCCTGTGTCCTTTTGAGAGTCCACAGAAGGGTTCGGGCCCAATGAAATGACAGATTGCTGCCCGTTTTGCTAGTTTGTCTGCCATTTCGTTGCCTGCATGACCCTCATGTCCCGGCACCCACCCTAGCTGGAGGGAGTTAGAGGTGCCTAAAGCATTTATTTATTTATTTATTTATTCAAATGCCGACTAAGACCAATCAGCCAAGAAAAAATTAAATTACAGATTAAAATTAAGAGTAATAAAATTAATATTAAACCAGTAAGTACGGAGCTACAGTCGGACGCAACCGACTGTAGGAGACCCTGTACCTTGCGTTTTCTTCGCTGTATCTTATCCGATCGTAATGTAATTTACAGTATCGGTGGAGATTGTCATATACTACGTACATACCATATCCTAAGTCATTATCTGTTAAACCGTAGCTTTAAAGCTGCAAACTGTTGCTAATTTGTTTTTTTGGTTAGCGGAGGAATGAGAGGAATTATCAAAAAACCCAAACTAACTTGATCTGATGGCTGCATAGGAGAACCTAAATACCAAAAAATGGTATTTCTAGCTCTTATAGTCTGCAAGATCTAGGTGGTTTCTTTGTCTGATCTATCTTCGCTGTTTCTTTACGGTTTGTAATGTAATTCACATCAGTGACGGATAATGCCAAAGGCTGCGTGCATGCCACATCCCAAGTCTGTAGCTTTTAAACTGTGGCTGTTTTGGGATTTACATACATTTATAAAAAAATGGTTTGTTACATAACTTCGCTGTTTCTTGTCCGGTTGTAATGTAATTCACAATATTGACGGATAATTCTGTAGGCTACGTACATTCCAAATTGCAAGTCTGTAGCTTTATTATTGTGGCCGCAGTGGCACATATACGCATTTTGAAAAAGATTGTCTCTTGCATATCTTTGCTATTTCTAATTCAAATCATAAATAATCATATAGCATCGATGAAGAATATCATAGACTACGTACATGCCAAATTACAAGTCAGTAGCCCTATTATTGTGGTTGCTGTGGCACTTATTGTTTTCAAGATTTTTGAGATAGGTGTAGATTTTTGATGATTCGCGGATGAAGGAGGCGAAATATCCAAAATCTGAAACAAACTCGTGCTGCTTAGGATAATAGAGAACCTGCATATCAAGAAATGGTGTCTCTATCTCTTTTAGTTGCTGAGATCTAGGTGTTCATACAGACGGACGGACAGACGGACAGACAGACAGACGGACATGGCTATATCGACTCGACTTGTCGTCCTGATCAAGAATATATATACTTTTTGGGGTCTGCCACGCCTCCTTCTGGGTGTTACACACATTTCCTCTTTGCACTAAACTAATAGATCCTTTTTACTTTTTTAAAGTAAAGGGTCTAAAAAGAAAAATAAAGGTCCAGCATTTGCTGCGAGGATATGGGAAAACCCAGAAAAACCCAATCAGACCTGATTAGTAGTTGTGTTAGACAAATATGCAAATCTACATTGATTAAGATGAAATGTTAGAATGAGTTAGATATTGTAGGATAGCGAATTTAATAGAAGGTAGAGAGAGTTCAGAAGATATTAATTTATAATGCATAAAACCCGGAAATTATTGTGCATAGCATAATCAGAGGTGCATACAGGAAGAAAAATAGGTTGAAAGTTCCTAGTTGGCCTACGAGGAATTAAAAAACTAATTTGATTCAAAAGGGCAGGGGAGTCTACTTCACCTAAAATCAACTTGTGAAGAAATAAAACACCTAAAACAGTCCTACGATTAGATAAAGACGGAAGATTAATAAGAAGTAATCTAGCAGAATAAGGTGGTAAGCGAAGATTAGGATCCCAATTTAATCCTCGAAGTGCAAATAAAAGGAATTGTTTCTGAACTGATTCTATCCTATCTTGATACACTCTATGCTGGGGACTCCAAACATATGAACAGTATTCAAGAATGGGACGTACTAGAGAGGTAAACAAAAGTTTGGTAAAATAAGGGTCATTAAATTCTTTAGACCAGCGTTTAATGAATCCAAGTACACTCTTGGCCTTGCTAATAATAGCAGAAATATGTAGCGTGAAGCTTAATTTGGGATCGAATATAACTCCAAGGTCATGAAGTGAAGAAATGCGTTGCAATGGGACATTATCGATCGTATATATTGCAGAAAAGTGGAGATTCTAGAAAATGTCATGAAAACACATTTACTTTTGTTAAAAAGAAGATTATTTGACAACCACCGGTGCATGGAATTTAAATCGTCTTGCAAAAAATTGCTGGAAGAGAAATCTTTAAAAGAATATACAAGTTTAACATCATCTGCATACATAAGAATATTGGAATAGGACAAAGATTGAGGAAGGTCATTAATAAACAAAGTGAACAATAAAGGACCTAAGTGACTACCTTGCGGAACACCAGAGGACACGCAAATAGGCTTAGAAGTATGGTTTCTAAGCAAAACTCTTTGAGTCCTATCCTTTAAATAGGATGAAATCCATATAATAAGAAAAGAAGGAAAACCCATTAGGTCAACCTTATGTAAAAGAAGATCATGATTAACTGAGTCAAATGCTTTACTAAAGTCAGTATAAACAACATCAGTCTGCATCTTTTTAAGGAATGCAATATTAACCATTGAGCTAAATTCTAGCAAGTTTGTAGTAGTTGATCTACACCTAACAAAGCCATGTTGCGAAGGGGAAATAATTGACTTACAAAAGTGTTGCAATGACGACGTAATTATTTTTTCAAATAATTTGGGAATAGCCGACAACTTTGCAATACCTCTGTAGTTGGATATTTCCGACTTGCACCCTTTCTTGTGAAGAGGAATAATGAAAGATTCTCCATAAAGAGGGAAAAACTGAAGACTTTAATGAAAGATTAAAAAGTTTAAGTAGAGGTTGACAAAGAGAATAACAACACTCTTTAAGAACACAACTTGGGATGTTATCAGGACCAGGGAAATAAGAGGATTTCAAGGAACTAATAGATAGAAGTAGGGATTCGTCAGATATAGATAGAGGAGACATAGAGTTGATTGTGTTAATATGATATGGATAGGACATTTTTAAAAAGGAAGTAGTTGAGTAAGTGGATTGAAAAAAGCACGCAAATAAGTCTGACGCAGATGAGTCATCAACAGATCTAACTCCATTTAAGAAGAATGAAGAGGGCAAGGATGGAGATCTACGTTTAGAGTTTACAAAAGAATAGAATTTTTTAGGATCACGCGTAAATTGAATTTTGCAACGGATCAGGTAATTGTTATAACATTCTAAGTTTAAAATATTAAATTGAGATTTAGCAACACAATATTTTGAAAATTCTAAGCCGGATCCAGTCCGTTTAAACTTTTTAAAATATTTAGACTTAATATTTTTCAACATAGATAATTGACGGGTAAACTAAGGTGGCTTACGTGAAGAGGATAAAATTACGCAATTGGGAACACATACATCAAATAAGGAATTTAATAAATTGTAGAAATAATCAAGACCAGAATTTATATCATTCATCTCATATAAAAGAGTCTGTCTGTCTGTCTGTCTGTCCGTCCGTATGAACACCTAGATCTCAGCAACTATAAGGGCTAGAGACACCATATTCGGGATTTAGATTCTTCTGTTTCGCGAGCAGCACGAGTTTGTTTTAGATTTTGGATACCTCCCCCCATTCCCCCCAAACCGCAAAAAGCCACAGCTTTAAAGTTATTGACTTGTAATTTGGTACATAACTAGCTTATGATATTCTCTATTGACCCTGTGAATTTCGTTTCGATCGGATAAGAAACAGCGAAAATATGAAACGGACAATTCGCCGCACTAGGCAGAGGGGGGGTGGTGTGCCTTGCATACGCGGGTAGGTTAGTGTGCGTGCCTTTGACTGTGTTTGTAAATGCATAAAGTTAAAGTAAAGGGTCTCCTACTGTCGGTTACGTCCGACTGTTGCCTCCGTCCCACTGATTAATTTTAGAATTAAGTCCTCTGACATTTTGATAAACGATATTTATCATGTCAAAATCAACATCTAGTTTTTTGAATTGGAAGAAGAAGCTATAGCAGGTCGATTATGCGGCAAATCAATCGGCATGGGACGAGTTTTCACTTTCGGTTTAAATTCGTGAACCACCAAATTCTCAGGCCAAAATTTCCTATCACAAAGAATATCAAAGAATTCGGGGTTAACTGAAATTTTAAACGATGAAATCTCACGAGGTTGAGTAGGCGGAGTAGTAGTAGGCGGTGGCAAAGAAGAAGAGGTGCCAGGAGATGGAACATCCAAGAATTGATTTTCCAATCGACGCTTGGAGGGTACATCAAATTTGTACTGACTCAGAATTTCAATACTGGAATCCACATCATTAGCAAGTAATTGAGTCACCTTTCTAAGCTTTAAATATTGGTCTTTCACATTTCTATACATCCGCGAAAAATCAATTTGAATTTCAATGCACACGTTACATGACCAATGAACACCACCAGAAACTTTTTTTTGGTTGCCGGTGATCTTGTCATAGTCACGCCCAGAAAGACCTGCACATTTCAGATGCATCATGTGTTAACACAACCAACAGCAAATAAGCTTATGTTGGTCACTTCCACGAGTCACCACTGTGCAGTTCTTCTTACAGCATGCCATTGAATACAAAATTAGTCCCACTGGGTAATTAACACGATATACAAAATTCGAACAAACGGTAAGTGCAAAGCCAACAGAAAGAGCGCAAGAGAGCACAACAACAATTTCGACACAATGAAAATAGCAAAAGCAACAAGTTTGCGCGGGCGCTAAATCAAAGAGAAAAGCACAAATTAACACACACACAAACTAGTGAGCGAGCCGATAAGAGCGGCAAAGAGCGATAATGCAGAACAGCGGAAAGACAATAACAACAACACAGCGAATGTGCTATGAAATTAATTATTGCGAAAACATAAACAAACCACAAATTTTAACAGCAGACAATGCACCAATGATTAAACTAATCACAATAATAAATGATTTTTACTCAACTGGGCACAATTAATGCGTAGACAAGCTTCGATTTGGGTAAAAAGCACAGAGCACAACAAAGCACGTCTATATGACACAAAAAAAAACTCTCTCTGAGTTTAATGCCTTCGGATACTAGCTTTGATGTCACACAGAATGACTTCAGTGCCAATAGGGCTGCTTGGCTATCCGACATTATAAAGATCTGCTTGCCTTTTGTTTTTCGTCTAAGACATTCTCTTACACAGATCTCTATTGCATGCACTTCTGCTTGAAAGCTGGTTGGTGATTTTCCCATGGAGACGACTTTCTTCAGATTGGGTCCGAAGATTCCTGCCCCTGTATCACCATTTACCAGTTTGGATCCATCTGTGTACCAAGTTTCTGTTTGGTTTGTGTTGCAGAGGTTTGAGGGTTTCCAGGCCTTTCTTTCGTTTATAGTTACATCATAGGACCTGTTGAAAATAATGGTTTTTCCTCCTCATCTGAGATGCGGAGAATCGGGATCCTAAGTGACCCGTCAAGTCTCCACTCTTCAGATTGGCGATATTTTTCAAGCGCAGTGCGCTTAGGCAAGCCTCCCTTTGAATGAATATAGGAAGTGGTGCTATGCCAGTTATAGCTCCTAGTGCATCTGTGGGGCTTGTGCGCATTGCCCCGGTGATTCCGATGCATACTAGCCGTTGCAGCTTAGCTAAGTCAGCTGCTGCTTTTCTTTGAGTGGATTTCTTCCACCAGGCAAGAGATCCATAAGTTATTATTGGTCTTATTACAGTTGTATAAGACCAGTAGATCATCTTAGGGTTTATGCCCCATGTTCGTCCGAATAATCTGTTACATGAGAAAAAGGCTCGTGTCGCCTTATTTATTGTATTGTTCAAATGTGAGTTCCAGGTCAGCTTGGAGTCAAGTGTGACTCCTAAATATTTTGCTTCTTTTAAGAACTCAATTGTTGTACCATTCAGAGTTGGGTTCTTTAGAGACAGAATCCTTTTTCTTGTGAATGGTACAATTGTGGTTTTCGATGGATTTACGTTTAATCCATTTTCTTCGCACCACTTCTGTGTTATGTTGAGGGCCATTTGCATTCTGTCTGATATGGTAGCTTCATGCCAGCCCATGTTACTATGTCATCTGCATATCCTTACGTTGTAAATCCAGTGGCGTTGAGCTTATGGAGAAGCTCGTCAACCAGGTCCACAACAGTGGGGAGAGAACACCTCCTTGGGGGCAACCTCTCGTGGCCATTATAGATTTATTTGATCCGCCCAGGTTTAGTGAGATGACTCTGAATCGTAGCATTTCGATGATCCAGTTGGTTATTTGCGTCGCTACGCCTTTTTTGATCAAGGCGTTTTCAATCGCTTTGTGTGACGTATTGTCGAATGCACCGGAGATATCGATGAAGGCTCCAAGTGCAATTTGTTGAGAGGCTAGTGCCTTCTCTATCCATGTAGTGAGACAGTATATGGCTGTCTCTGTGGATTTGCAAACTTGGTATGCATATTGTGATTTATGCATGGGGAAATGCTTGAGATTTATTTCCCTTATGTGCTGGTCAATTATTTTCTCCATAGTTTTTAGAAGAAAGGAGCTGAGGCTAATCGGTCTGTATGATTTAGGCGATTGAGAGTCAGCCTTTCATGCTTTAGGTATAAATACAACCCGAACCTCTCTCCATTTTTTTGGAATGGTACCAAACAGGAGGCTGGACTTGAATATGCGGATTAGCGTTGGAAAAAAAATGCATTCTTTAAAAGGTAATGTATGGTTACGCATACATAATATTATATACAAATATTAATATTCTTTTATTTATTTATGTTATATGTATATGTATATTAGGCTGACCAAAGGGCAACTAAAAATTGAAGTGCTCGTGAAAGCTGCCTCCAAGCAAACTGGCACTCTGAAGGCGATGTTGTATTACTTTTTAATAAAATTGTTCCAAGTTTCTTTTATTTAATAATATTAAAATTAAATAAAAAGTTTTTTACAAATTGTCGCTATTTGAATTTATTATTTTTGTTTAACCATTTCACCACCATTTCACTACCCCGTAGGTACCCCTAGCGTAATTACTTACGTAGGTACCCCTATTGTAGGTAGTTACGTAAGTACCCCTAGAGTAAGTAGTTACGTAAGTACCCTATGGTAAGTACTTACGTAAGTAACCCTATGGTAAGTACTTACGTAAGTACCCCTATGTGGTGGTTCCCTGGTAAGTACTTATTTCACCAGCTACGAACTAGTGGACCATTCCTATAGGGTAAATATATATTTTAACCATCTAGCATAATTTTGAGCGTTTTTTATTTGATTTAAGTTTGTAATAAAACAAATTGTAATATGGAAAAATGTATACATTATCGTTTATGCTTAGACAGTAATTTTAGTATTTGCTGTGCTATTTCAAATAGACACATTCAAAAATTAGCTTAACTTACGGTTTTGTTTGTATTACAAGTAACAATAAAACACTTTTCGTCAGTCTAGATAATATTAAAACATAACTAGCAATAAAGAATATATATTTGAATTCCTCTACATAAATCAAACTAAATGCTAAATGCAAAAATTAAGTAACATTTTGTTATTATTATCATTTATATTATATTATTATCTATAGTATCTTTATTATTTTACTGAGTTTTAAGATTGTATACAAATGATGTTGGTAAATGCTAAGTGACATTTCCTATGCAGATTTTGTTTTCCATATATATTTGCGTACAACTCGCTATATACAACTTTGAAGTGGTTAGAACGGAATTTTAACTTTTTTTGTAAATTGTTTAATTTTTCCGAGAAGGCACTTATTGTTTGTAATTTTTTTTTTTGTACAGTTTATACACGACACTTTGTTGCTTTCGATGGGCGTTCACCTTGTTTCTTAAATAACATAAATAATTAGATTGTTTTGTTTAAGGCCACGTCTGTCAGCCATTGTGCACCATTGACGACAGTGTTGTTTGCAAAGAGATTTCCAACCAAATTTGAGCTATTTACGGTCAATTCTTTCAAGATTTCACTATTATTGCCGATCGTAGTATTAACCAGTAGCTGGGATTTATTGGCTATGCCGGCAGCAATCTCTGCCCACTCAGGAAACGTGTCAAGATTGGGATAGATGACCATTGCCCAGGTTTGACAGAACACAAACAGGACAATAATTGTTATTATTGTTGGACCAATGCCTGCAATAGCCATATCTTTGCTACGAATGTGCGCATAGCCAGCAACGAGGGCATTTGGAGGTGTACTAACTGGCAAGTGGAAAGCCATGCTGCACGCCAGGCCAGCGGGAAACACCAAGTAGAGTGGATGTATTCGCAATGCTATAGACTGCAAGCAACATATAAATTTCTTAAATTGATTCAAAAAACTAAAGAGAATAAGCTTACCATTTCACATAGTACAGGGACTAGAATGTTTGCTACCGCCACATTTGAACTGAATGCTGTTAGGAATACGGCAAAAAGGATGACCACCAGCAATAGTGCTGAGTTGGGCAACACTTTTAGTCCCGTCAATGATTTACCAATTAAAGTTGCCATGCCACTTTGCTTACTGCCTGCAGCCAGTGCAAAGCCACCGCCCAGCAAAAAGATAAGACCCCAAGGGACACGTGATTGTATAAATTTCCAAGTGATCAAGGATGGAGTTGGTGCCGTTGGAACAGGGCCTTTGCTCGAGCAATATCGAAGAAATGCATAATTTGCAGGCAGTATGAAGCACATAATCACCACAAATATCGTTGGCATTGAATTCTTGATGACCCTGATAAATAAACGGAATAATTATATTGTAACCAACAGCTATAAATTCACTCACTTAGCTGGCAAAATTTCAGCCCAACCGGTAAAGATGCCTGGTTTACGAGTGAAGTACATGAGAACCATTATGATAAAAAGTATCATCACTTGAATTTCATGCATATTCATTGGGCCTAGTTCCTTATAGCGCTGATCAATGACTTTTTTAGCTACGTGGGCATTATCCTTACCCACCTGAACCTCCTGTGCCTCCTTGCTCTTTGGACGCCACAGACCCATGAAATGCCATTGCAAAAAGAAATATGTAAGCAGAGTGTACACCAACATGGATGGCACGGAATAGAACATAAATGTTGGGAAATCCATCTTCTCGGTGGCATTGGGAAAGGCCGTATCATAGATGCCCTTAAACGTTAAATTTGTGGCAGTGCCAATGATGGTACCACAACCACCCAATGATGAGGCATAGGCAATTCCTAGATAATAACACTGTGTTATTTTTGTGGGATATGGTAGTCTTTAAAAAAGAAAGGTTAATATGATATATATTATAATTTAATTTATTTATTTAAGGCTTACTCTTCCTCATTCTTTTTCTTGTTATTGCCGCCAACCATTTGATACTCGGGCTCGTGATAGATTTTACAAACACCTTGCTGAAATAAGCAAAAAAAAGTCATTTGCATTAGAAAGTTACTGGAATGGGAATGTCATTTCATATCAAACAAATAAAAATGCGAGGTATTAGAGTTCCTCGATCATCATATTAACTCCATTCTTTTATCGGACCCTCATCTGTCATCATTTGTAGGGATGAGTAATATTTACGAATTCTGTTAATTTCATTTAAATCGGTCCATAAATAAAAGAATTATGATGAATTAAAGATTTTCATATTGACAATGTTTTGTGCAGTATGACATACGCATAAGTAGTAGGCTATGCTATATTTAACCGTAGGGTTAAATTATTATTGTTTATTAACCAATTTCAATGTGCTTTTCAGAATAGTTAAATATGTTTCGAATAACAACATTTTATGCTGAATATTACGCTGGTTATTATACTGTATTTAACTGCATAATAATAATACGTAAAGGGTTGGCATCTTAGATTTAAAATAAACTTGATCTGCGTATTGAATACATCAACCTATAGCAACCAAAATGACGGCTCTATGTGTGCCAGCTATAATAGACGCGCTGCTAGAGGGTGAGCGAGGCGTACTTAATATCCTCAGTCCATCTGTCTGTATGAACATTTAGATTTTAGCAACTGAAAAAAATCTCGCGCGCTCAGGCGCGCTCGACCTGACAGTCGGGCAAGCCCGACTGTCTTATACCCTGTACCACAGCTCGCGCTGCGCGCTCGCCCGTACTATATATAATGTAAAATATTCTCTTAATATTATTTATTGAAAGTACCTTCAAATGTACTAATTATAGTTTTTAATAGTTCAGCGCCAAAATGCGCGAACGAACACACACATAAACAAGAGTCCTATTAAATAAATAATTAAACGCACGAATTGCACGCAACGGATCACGCCTAATTCACTAACTTAACGGTCGCAATGATAATCGCGCTTTAAACTATTTATAATAGTACGAATATTATAAATATTTTAAATATTTTAAAAATTACACAACGTATTAGGCAGCAATCGAACGAACGCACAAAACGATCTGACGATGTGGCAACGCTACCGCCAATACTCAATTTGGCACGATGAAGGTAGCGCTCAAACACTTGTCGCTTGCTTTTTTTGCGTAATCTTATTTTGGCACCTTGCAATTGGTGTTGTTTACATGCGTTCATGCACACATGCATATATGGTATTCGTCTATTCTACATGTATGTGTGTTTCTGTTTATACATACACACATACACTTGCTGGGCTGCAGGGCCCGTGCGAAGCAATACATGCAGTATTGAGTAGCTTATATCTCCTATGTTTATTAACCGATTTCAATGCGCTTTTCAGGATAGTTAAATATAATAGAAGAGAGTATATATACCAAATAACAACATTCTATGTTTAATAGTACCCTTGTTTTTGAACTTTTAAGTTCAACTATTGTGTAGCTTATATCTCCTGTGTTTATTATCCAATTTCAATGCGCTTTTCAGGATAGTTAAATATAATAGTAGAGAGTTTATATTCCGAATAACAACATTCTATGTTTAATATTACGCTTGTTATTCAACTTTTTATGTTCAAAAACACGAGGTTGTGTGGGTTTTATTGATTTTTGGGTGTAAAGGAGGCGTGGCATCCAATTTTCGAAATAAACTTGATCTGCGTAGGATAACTACCTATCTATAGCAACCAAAACGGTATCTCTAGCTTTTGTAGTTGCTGAGAACGACGCGTTCATACAGACAGACAGACAGACGGACAGACGGACAGACAGACGGACATCGCTAAATCGACTCAGCTCGTCAACCTGATCAAGAATATATATACTTTGTGGGGTCTGCCACGCCTCCTTCTGCCTGTTACATACATTCTGACAAAGTTATTAACCCTGTTTTTCCCATTTTCAATGGGTACAGGGTAAAAATATAGGGACGGGGCAGATCAGTGGGACGGAGGCTACAGTCGGACGTAACCGACCGTAGGAGACCCTTTACTTTGAGTACATGTACATACAAACAGAATCATAGACACACACACACTAAGCTACCCGCGAAGGCCTAGTGCGGCAAATTGTCCTGTGATATGTTCGCTGTTTCTTATCCGATCGAAACAAAATTCACAGCGTCGATAGAGAATGTCGTAAACTAGTTAAATACCAAATTACAAATTATTAGCTTTAAAACTGTGGCTACAGCAACTTTTTGCGGTTTACGGGGGAAGGGGAGGAGGTATCCAACATCTAAAACAAACTCGTGCCGCTTACTGAATGGGGGAACCTAAATCCCAAATATGGTGTATTTGGTGTCTCTAGCTCTTATAGTTGCTGAGATCTAGGCGTTCATACAGACGGACGGACGGACAGACAGTCGGGCAGACAGAAGGGCAGACAGACAGACGGGCAGACAGACAGACGGGCAGACAGACAGACCGACATGGCTATATCGACTCGGCTTGTCCTGATCAAGAATAAATATACTTTGTGGAGTCTGCCACGCCTCCTTCTGTTACACACGTTTCCTTTTTGCACTAAACTAATAGACCCTTTTTACTTTTTTAAAGTAAAGGGTCTAAAGATAGACATATTTTTATACCCTGTGCCCATTTGAAAAATGGGAAAAACAGGGTTAATAACTTTGTGCGAATGTATGTAACAGGCAGAAGGAGGCGTGGTAGACCCCACAAAGTATATATATTCTTGATCAGGGTGACGAGCTGAGTCGATTTAGCCATGTCTGTCTGTCTGTCTGTCCGTCCGTCCGTATGAACGCGTCGATTTCGGAAACTGCAAAAGCTAGAGAAGCCATTTTGGTTGCTATCGGTAGGTGTATTCAATACGCAGATCAAGTTTATTTCAAATCGTTGATGCCACGCCCCCTTTACGCCCAAAAATCAATAAAACTCACATTTTTAACACAAAAAGTTGAATAACAAGCGTAATATTGAACATAGAAGGTTGTTATTTGGAACATAAGCTCTGTTGTAATATATTTACGTATGAAAAGCGCATTGAAATCGGTTAAGAAACACAGGAGATATAAGCTTCACAATAGTTGAACTTAAAAGTTCAAAAACAAGCGTAATATTAAACATAGAATGTTGTTATTTGGTATATATACTCTCTTCTATTATAATTAACTATTCTGAAAAGCGCATTGAAATCGGTTAATAAACAAACTAGATATAAGCTACGCAATTGGCAGCGTAGCCCAGCAGCGCAGCAGCAGCAGCGCAGCGCAGCTGGCGCACGTAAAACGGAAGAAGAAGAAGTACTGCTGATACGCTAAGTGTGACAGTTTTATAAAATTGTATATAAAATAAAAGGCACAGGGTATTCTACAGTCGGGCCCGTCCGACTGATCTGTCCCGTCCGACTGATCTGCCCTGTCCAAATTTTTTATACCCTGTGCCCATTTAAAAAATGGAAAAACAGGGTTAATAACTTTGTCAGAATGTATGTAACAGGCAGAAGGAGGCGTGGCAGACACCACAAACTATATATATTCTTGATCAGGGTGAAGAGCTTAGTCGATATAGCCATGTCTGTCTGTCCGTTTGTATGAACGTCGATTTCGGAAACGACAAAAGCTAGAGCTGCCAATTTTGACATGTAGGTAGATAAATAACGTACGCAGGTCAAGTTTATTTTAAATCTTGGATGCCACGCCTCTGCCGTCCACAATGAATGAAATTAAATATATTCGCCTATTTAAGAGACACTAAGCTATTTACATAAATTCAGTTCTCAATAGTTGGTAGGTCTATAATATACGCAGATGAGGCTTTTTTCAAATTTTCATGTCACGCCCCTTTTATGCCTTAATCGAAAAAACCAAATAACAAGCGTAATATTGAACATAGAATGTTGTTATTTGGAATATATTTACTCTTCTAGTATTATATACAGTCGAGTCCCGATAATTCGTATTGGCAAGGGGATCACTTTTTTTTTACGAATTAGACGGGAATTCGATTTATCGAGATTTCTATTTAACGGGCTCAAAAATAAAAAAGTCGAATAAACGGGGTTTTTACATTTCACATCATGCTTACATATTTATTTTACTTTATTCAAATTAAACAAACATAAGTATGTACATTCATTTGTACATTTTTGAAATTAAAGGAAAATTAAACAATAACATAAAATTATACATATTTAACTTTATTAAAATTAAACAAATATATGTATGTACATTCATTTGTACGTTTTTGAAATTAAAGGAAAATTAAACAATAACATAAAATTATAATAACAAAAAATTAACGAAATTAACGATGTTATTCTCAGAACGATGTTACTCTCCAAAAAAATCAGCAAACTAAACAAAAACAGCGAGAGAAACACAAAATTCATAATGCATAGCGACATAAAGGCGGCATAGCCGTCTGCAAAATCTAACGGTGCTTTAACTACAAAAAATTTCGCATGACATTACGATTTATAAGAGGTTACGAAACAAAATTACGATTTATAAGAGGTTCAATATTCTTTGCGTTGCGCCAAATACTACGAATTAACGAGGGGACCAAAATGTATGGAATTTTTACGAATTAACGAGTTTTTTTTAAGGGGACAGAATTTTTTACGAATTATCGCGACTTTCGATTTAGCGGGGTAAGAATTATCGAGATACGACTGTACAACTATCCTGAAAAGCGCATTGTAATCGGTTGATAAACACAGGAGATATACACTGGTCGGCACATATATTTTGTCAAAAAATGGCATATTTTCAATGGCGGATATTTCAGATTCTAAGTGAAAGTAGTTGGCTGTTTTAATTTTTCTAGATAGATATATTGTATTTGTATACAAAAATCACAATTTGGAAATTTTCGAAATATTTTTTCTGTCTATTTTATTTTGTTAAACTGAAATATGGCATTTCCAATGCGGCACAGGTATTTTGTCAAAAACATTGATATAAAATTTTAATGGGATATTTTGTTTTCTTAATGCAGTTTATGCCTAAAATTAATGAGTTTTACATTCTTCTTTGCATTTAAGCTGTTTTGGAATAGATTTGAAACTCCATCGCCCAAGGATTTGACCAAATCCTTTGAAATCCTGTTCCATGCAGATTTTATAAAATATTTCGTCTAATTATTTGTCCTTGTCGAATCAAAGGATTGGTTTCGCTTTATGTGCCTTACAATATTAAAAACATTAAAATTTTAGAATTTTGGGTTGAAAAAGTTAGTTTTCGAACGACAAATCTACTCAAAAACGCAAGAAAATTGTTATATAGGCTTGCAAGAATCGTCCTGGAGCCTAATTAAAAACGAATCCTTTTTCGATCAATATTTTAGCACAGGGATCTACTTTAGGAAGCTATAGGAAGCAGTATATGCCACCACAGCCTCCTGGGCTCACATACGGGCATCCAGGTCGAATCCAGTTGAATAACTTACAAATCCAGTTTTAAAACTGCTTGAGTAACAGGTGGTACACAAAAAATTGGTGCATAAGCGAAATATTTTTACAGGTGAGCCCAGGAGGCTGTGGTGGCATATACTGGGTATGTGCATAAGTCACTACTTGCTACTATTGGTAGCCATACGCGTTGATCAATTGGACGCGAGCGACCATATTTACCAGAAAACATCAGACGCCGGGCCTTCGACGCAGTGCACGGCCTAGCACATCAAAGTGGCCGCACTACGGCTAAACTATTAAAGCAACTATATGTCTGGCCGTCATAATAGAGATGCAGCGTTTTGGGCACGTCAATGCGTGCCATGCCAACGCTCCGAAATTCATCGACACACACGAAGCGCTCTTGACAGGATTGAGGTGCCTGACAATCGTTTTGAATATGTCAGCTGAAACTGTCGCATTGGTACTCTATGCACAATGGATTTGTCTATTTGGTACCCCTCTCACCATCACCACTGATCAGGGCACTCAATTCGAATCTGCCCTGTTTGCAGAATTATCAAAGATTCGTGGAGCCTAAAGAATTCGGACAACAGCATACCATCCCCAATCTAACGGCATGATAGAAACATGGCACCGCACACTTAAAACAGACTTAATGTGCAACTCGCACGTTCCATGGCCAGATCTGCTACCAACTGTCCTGCTAGGACTCCGTGCATCATTTAAAGCTGAAATGCTTTTTGGCTATGAGGTTGCCTAATGATTGTAGCAGTCCGTTTCATGTTTTAATATTTTAGTTGCTATTAAATATAATATAAGGAGTTGCCTTAATAAATATAATACTAGCTGCACAGCAATTGATAGGCATTTTAATTGTCACGCACAATTGGTCACACAGTTTCGCTCTCCGCTCGCAGGAGAAACGTTTGCCTTCGTTGAGTTGATCTCCTTGCTCTCTCTCTGCCTTGCATGTGCATGGCAACTGATCCGCGCTCGCGAAGAGAACAAAGGAGATAGGTCAAGGGACGGAGGCAGCGTAGAACCTGCGAGAACAAGTGCCGTTACTTGCACTTGAAACGAAAAGGAGAGCGAAACTCGGTGCTTAGGCAAATTGCTGCTGACCGCTGCTGCACTTTCAAAAATACGTGATAGCGCTCAGACGTATCGCCTTGCCCGAGCTTTTATATTTATTGCGCTACGGCATATATAAGCCGAAATAAATTAAATTTAATTTAAATTAAATTAACAATAAAAGTCGGCGGCGAAAACTAAATTCGAGAGTGCGTGCGAAGCTAGTGGGAAGTGAAAGTGTTCAACTAACGACAAAAAGGTGATATTTGGTGTATTATTTTTAATTAATACATCCTCCTAATGCCGTTTTATTTGCCACAACTAAGCAACTGCTGCAGACCGATCTGCGCACCGCGCTTTCGCGCTCGCAAAAACTGCAATTAAAATATTTGCAATCGGCCGGCGCAAAAAATTTGGTTCGCCGCTATATTGGCCACATACAGCCCATCGTACAGCCAGAAACTTTGTCGGCCATATACAGCCCTTCTAGTGGAACAAAGTTCGCAGGAAGTTACGAAGACCCCAGCAGGTGAAGGCAGATCAAGATTAGTGCGCCAAATAAACTATATGCAGGCTGATATCTCAGTAAATACGCAAGATAAAATGAAATTTTTTGTGTAGATGAGTTGGGTGATTATGAACATAATTGCATCAAAAACTGAAAATCGAAAAAATGTTGGTTACGTTTTATTCGCGGGAAGGGTTCGATATTATCGGCGATTCCGCTTCCTATACGTTAGCGCATATTTTTTTGCATATTTTTGTCCCTATATAATAATAATATAAAATTTACGAAATCGCTAGAAAAATCAAATTAAAAATGCCCCATAAAAGCTAAATTAGGTTTGAAATGGGTAGAAAACCCCAATATGATTAAATAATCATTTTTTTATGCGGTCTGTCGCTAAAGCTATCGTTTGTCATGATTTAAAGTGAAATAAAATGAATTTTGTTAAGGGATAACCTTTAAATTCCAATCGTGTTATCATGGTAGGGTGGGTGAAGATAGGGAGCAATTACCAACTCTGCTACCCTAATTCTGGCCATAATAGTAGATCGTCTCTTAATTGTAGTGGGTATAGTTTACCAATTTTGTATTGTAGTTAGTACAGTTTCAGTATTTTTTTAGTGCACTTAAATTTCTTGTGTGTGCGTATATATATGAGGGAAGAACCCACGCCAATTCCGACGAGTATAGTTCAGAGCAGAACTAGAAGTGCACGACTCCGAATAATATATATAGTGAAACCCAACTTTAAAGTTGCGATTCGGACATTAGCGCTCGAACGAGGGGACACAGTAAGCCGCTACATGATCAGCATCGCCTTACTGGGCTGCTACGTCAACGCATTCGAGCAATCAAGGCTATTCCAGCGGACACCACAACAAGCAGTACATTTTCTGCTTAAAAGCTTTAGACATCTGCACTCATGTTTTCAAACTTGAAGTTTTAGCAAATAGATCCAGCAAATAGGGTTAGTAGAAAATCCAACTAGATTTAGTTTTTTAAGTAATAGAGAATGGTTAACAGAATCGAGGGCCTTGCAGAAGTCGGTATGGATGACATCAGTTTACATTTTTCTTTGGAATCCACTTATCACAGAGAATGTTAATTCTAGTAAGATCTATGCTCACAAACCCGTGCTGGAAAGGTGAAATAATAGAGCTACATAAATGTTGTCGTTGAGGTGTAATTGGCTCTTAAATACTTTAGGAATAGCGAACAACTTGGAAGTGGAATGCTGCCACAAATTTTGCGAAGGACGTGATGGCATCATTAAGGAGCGCTTAGCGGGCTAGAAGACTGGCGCAATAGATTGAGGATGTTGCAAAGAATCTGTGAAGCAATGCTTCACGACCGTACCACAGATTCTAGCAACATCCTCTCCACGTCTATAATCTATTTACTTATTGTATTATTATTATTGTTACTAACTGAGGAATAATTGAATTGAAAAAAAAAAAACATCGGCCGGAACGATAATTTTCAAGGAAGATACATTTCGGGCATATTTACAAATAAATTACGAACGGAAAAAAAAACAGCGAATATAGCGAAGACAGAGCAGCCACCTAAATCTTGCAAACTATAAGAGCTAGAAATACCATTTTTTGGTATTTAGGTTCTCCTATGCGACAATCAGATCAAGTTAGTAACAGTTTCAGTTTTAAGGCTACAGTTTTACAGCTAAAGATTTAGGATATAGCATATACGTAATCTATGACAATCCCCATTGATGCTGTGAATTACATTACAATCGATAAAGAAACAGCGAAGAAGACACAAAGAACAGAACCTACTACAGTCGGTTACGTGCGACTGTAGCTCCACTTTATTTGTATAAATAATAAAATCCTTTTAGTTTAAATAGTTATTCGTAGTACTTATGTTATTATGAAGTTAAGTTTCACTTACCGCTTGCAATTCCTCGAGCACAGCTTGTATAATGGGACACATCATAGCCGTACATGCAGCATTTGAGATCCACATAGAAATGAACATGGTCACCATAATCAAACCAAAATGTAATCTGAAAAAGTAATTTGAACTACGTTATAACCAAAGCGATATTTGATTCGATCTCTTACCTTCTGGGACTGCAACCCACCATTTGAATTACTCGTAGAGCTAAACGCTTATGCAGACCACTATATTCTACAGCCAAAGCTACCATAATGCCGCCCATAAACATAACTAACGTATCTTTGAAATAGGTCATGCATGTTTCCTCAGAACCCTTCGAAAGAGATTATCCAACAGTGTTGTCTATCTAGTTTTAATTTCCTTATTAGGACATCTTACCATTATACCCATTGTGGGAAATGCAACAATGGGTATCATCGATGTTACATAAAGGGGCAATGCTTCAGTAACCCAAAAGACGGCCATAATCAAAAGAATATACATACATCGATATGCCTAAGAATATATATTATTTATATTATATGTTATTGTACAAAATCACATTCATACCGGAGTATTTTCGTGTAATATTATAGGCAGGCAGATGATAGGCATTAGAAAGACAACTAACCCCTTCCAATGATTGGCAAAGAACGAACTACATTTGGGACGCGATTCAGCGGGTTCCCCAGCTTCCCTGTTGATTAAAAAACGATATATATGATTATAAACTTTTTAATCTCACAAAATATATTAAAGTCTACACTCACAGTTCCATTTTAAAATCGGGATATATCTGTAATTAAAAAAAAGGATGGGAAATTATATGTTATGTATTCAACTATTTTTTAGATTTCATATCGGTTTCTCTTGTGTTCGATTAAAGTCGGTTATATAAAGTTCGTTAAGAAATCAATGTAAAGAATCATGTAGAAAATCAATCAAATTGTAATACGCAAACAGAATTCAAGACCGAACTACAATTGAGATAAATCGCTCGCCTGATGTTTAACGTGGCATTTACCAGAGACACAATGAGTAGGAAACAATGCGCCAACTGACGCACAGTGGGGTATTGTACCCCAACGAATTTGAAATTAGGCACTAGACGTTATTATTTTATGAAAGTCAATAAAATTGTTCATCTAAATGTGAAAACGTTTTATTCTATATATATCAGGAACCGAGAGATCATTAATCAAACTAGAGCAAATTTTTTGATGTGTGTCGAAATGAGTTGTTTCGCCACTAAAATTGTGGAAAAGTTTGAATGCACTTTAAAAAAGGATATATTGAAGTGATTTCTAAAAATATTTTTCTTAAAAATAGTTAAGATTTATTATATTTATATTATTATTACGATAACGTCATGGAAGATCGAAACTCACGACTTTTTTTATATGCCCAAAAGCATGCAACATATTTATACACTGTTCCCATTGAAATATGGGAAATACAGGGTTATTAACTTTGTCAGGCAGAAGGAGGCGTGGTAGACCCCACAAAGTATATATATTCTTCATCAGGAGGACGAGCCGAGTTGATTGACAAATTTAAGACATATAAATCTTTCTAAATAAATTCTTTCTTCTACGAACTGTGGAGATGATTAATATCTACCAATTTTGCAAATTTCAATTATATCGGTCCACTATTAAAAGAATTATGATAAATTAACGATTTTTTTTTGTAAATTGAATTTTAATATATATGTAAGTAGTAGATATACCATTGCCCTCCTAGTGGTGTTCCCTGTGTATCGATTATATTTATTAATCGCTAGCGGATTCGAGCGGCGAAATAATATAAATAAAATATTTTTATTCAACATAGAAAGTTGGTATTCGGAATATAAATTGAAATAGATTCAAAATATATTTTAAATAGAATACTGTACTAGCAAGGCTGATCTTTGGTACAGGGTATAAGACAGTCGGGCTAGCCCGGCTGTCATGTCTTGCGGGCGACAGCCCGCGAGATTTTTTTTATGTAATGTTATTACAACCTAAATAACCAAATGTAGCAACAATTCGACCTTTTTATTAAACCATACGATTTTTCAAGTGTCTCTTGCATGTTTTATAAATGATCCTTATAAAAAACTGGCTAATCAGTACATCAGAGGACAAGGCAACAGTTTCTCAAACAAGAACGCTTAAATCAGGAGTAATTATAGGTCAGTCAAAGCCTGGACTTGGATATTTTAATAATGGGAGTACACTCGAAAGTTTTTATAGATACCAAGATTCAAAAAATGCCAAAAAAGAATAATATGGGCATTTCCACAGAAAGGTCCACCGCGGCCAAAAAATTAAAAGTTCTTAAAAATGATATTTTTGACATTTTTAACATTAAGAAAAATTCAAATTTAACAAATTTGAAAATATCTATTATAATCTATTATAGTTTTCAAAAAATTCGAATGCAAAGTCGCGCAAACGCATTTTTTGTCATTTCGACGTTTTTTAGGGCATTTTTTTTTTTAAACAGCTTCTCAAACAGAAGTATCATGCTCTGTCATTTGTTTTCAAAATCACTCCTGTTATGTAAAAATAAATAATTCCAATTATTTTTGTCAATTTAAAAACATTTTAACCATTTGTTCCTTAAATACTTTCCAACAACAACAATAACAAAAACATACATAAAAATGATCCTATATGAAATGTCGCGCTTGTATTTTTTTTAAATTGAATTAAAAAAAAATGCAAGTCATTTTTGAAAAAAAACATTACCATTTTGAAGAGGCATCAATGCACATAAGTTTAAAATTTGTTGCATTAAAATATTTCCACTGGAATCGCTGAAATTGGCGATTGAATTGGTTGACCTCAAATGCCACTACCATTTTTGTCGCGTCAGAAATGACTTGAATTTTTCAATTTTCTTAAAAATGAAAAGTTACCCAAAATCAATCTTTCCACCAATGAAAGAGCTAATTATATGCTATATGTTAAGCCTTTCAGAAAAAAAAATCGCTTCCTTTGCACAGTTTTTTTACTTTAAACGCGTACGAATGTCTCGAACGCCACTGTGGAAATGCCCATATATATTTTAAAAACCTTGCTGCGGACATGAAATTGATGCAGTCAAATTAAAATCATGCGCACGCGAGACAGCTACATATTTTTTATTGTTCTATCCGCGGTACGATTTGCCGATTTTAATAAATGGTCTAGAGATATAAAAACTGGTTTATAAACCGTAGATCAATTTTTCGAGGATACCCAGGAAGCAGAAACAGGTACATTAAAAACAATAGACAAAAGTATGCAAGAATTAATGGGTTCAGGGTACAACATTAGCAGAGCTACATTACATGTAGGAATTGATTAATGGTTCTTTATATTATCAGCTCCGCTAATTTATAGTAAAATAAAATTGTCTAAAGAGCAAAATTTAATCAATTATTCACAGAGATACATAGTTTATTAACATCTCCAAGACCTAATGATAGAAATCGAAAAAGTTCTGGTAAAAGCAATGCGAACATGTGTGATACTATTACTAATTCCGACTAAATTCAGAGAAATTAAAAAATGTATCGTTTTATATAATAAAATTAAATTGAAAATGAATATATAAATCTTTTATACAATGTATATTATTTTTGCAGAGTCTAGATATGTGATATACATAATTTATTACGAAATTTATAGGAATTATATTACTTATTGCACTTAAATTAACACCCTTATCAATTAGTTACTTAAAATTTGTAAGATATGGTAGTCTGATCCTAACCTAAATTAACAAAGATTGTAAAAATGCAGTTCAAAATTTAATTTTTTAGCTCTTTTTGTTAAAATAAGTAAAAACCAGTAAGGACGGAGCTACAGTCGGACGTAACCGACTGTAGTAGACCCTGTATTTTGTGTTTTCTTCGCTGTTTCTTATCCGACCGTAATGAAATTCAAAATAATATGTGATTTTTATACCCTGTGCCCATTTGAAAAATGGGAAAAACTGGGTTAATAATTTTTCAGAATGTATGTAACAGGCAGAAGGAGGTGTGGCAGACCCCACAAAGTATATATATTCTTGATCAGGGAGACGAGCTGAGTCGATTTAGCGATGTCCGTCTGTCTGTCTGTATGAACGCGTCGATTTCGTTCGATTTTGGTTGTTATACATAGGTAGGTATATACCATACGCCCAAAAATAAATAAAACACCACAACCTTGTGTTTTTAAACTAAAAAGTTGAATAACATGCGTAATATTAAACATAGAAGATTGTTATTTGGAACATAAGCTTTATTGTATTATATTTAACAATCCTGAAAAGCGCATTGAAATCGGTTAATAAACAAAGTAGATAAAAGCTACGCAATTGGCAGCGCAGTCCAGCGCACGTAAAAATGGAAGAAGAAGAAGTACTGCTTATACGCTTAGTGTAACAGTTACTCTACAGTCGTGCCCGTCCGACTGATCTGCCCCGTCCATATATTTTTTTTTATTTTTTGAACTTTCAATATTTTACTTATTTCTTCACCAATCTCAACGAATCGAAAGTTTTTTCAAAACATATAATATTTGTCCTTAAAAAAAAATTCAAAACTGTTTCACTTAACCTTTATTTAAAAAAATATAATTATTTCCTTAAATGGGCAAATGTTGGCTGGACACAATAATAGGTGTACGAAATTAAATTTTCAAATTTTTTCGAAATATCATTAGTTTTGGTCTTGTTTTATACTAAATTCAGTATATGGCAGTCAAATTACGGTAAATCCACCTTTATTTCATAGGAAATTTTCCATTTTCCTTGGCAAGGACGATATTAACTTGGTATAAATTCCAATTGGAATTTTGTACATGTTTTTGGGAAATATCCCAAACTTGATTAATATTTTGACAAAATGTCCTTGTGACTTCTTTTTTGAATTCACCCCAAAGATTCCTAATGGAACTGATGTCTGGGAATCGATTTAACCACTCAAAAACACTCACATCTTGGTGTTGGAATCAATCCTTTATGACTCGACATGTGTGTTTAGGGTTATTATCCGGCTAGGATTGGTATATGGTAGAACTACCGTCTCCAATAACTTTTTGTACACGAATCAGTCAATAATTCCGTCATTACGATGATTCGGACCAACACCATCCAATCACAAGCGGCCCCATACCATTAGGCTACCACCACTATTTATCACAGTATTGTTTGTGAGCCTAGCATAAAAATTTTTGCGTTTGGGAAGACGAACATTCCTTTTCGAATCATTACCATATTAATTTATCGTGGTTCCGTCGTTCCAGAGGGTATTATGCCATTTTTTCTCACCTTCCAGTCCGCAGCAAGTTTTTCGATCTTGTGCAAATTTTCGTTTCATCTGTTATTTTGCCGATTGAAGCAAATTAACACGGCGAGCAATCCTACATGCTAGGTGTGCTATTGATATTCGTTGCTGGACCATCCGTGATGAAACAATATTCCCAATTTCCTTGGAAATTGACCTAATAGACATGAATGGGCTGCGTTCAGCCATTGAACCAAGCGATTGTCGCCCTAGGTGGTGAATTTTTAAGAATTCCACGACTATCAACCGTGTTTTTCGGCTTTTAAGCATGTGTTACAAAGGTTTGAGATGGTTTTATAAACATAATAATGGATTTACAGTTTTTTTTTTCATCTCGGAGTCGTAGAACGAGCCTTTTCTCCTTCGCACTGCAGTGAAGCCCAAGGACCTTCAAAAAAATGCTTTTCGTCAATAATGTCCTTATTTAGTTGTATTTTCTCAATACCTTCTGCAATCAAATGATTTTCTTAAAAAATTACAAATAAATGTTCATTGACCAGCCTAATTTGGACTTCAAACACAAAAACATTCAAAAATTTCTACCAGCAAGCTAATTTTTTGCAGGAATTGATCATATTCCAACCAAAACAGTGTAACCTTATAGAAAGAGTATAGGTTCATTATAAAATTTTGTGTGCATATCGGATTTATAAGGATATTTCGAAAAGTAAAATTTTCACACCTATTATGTTGTCCATATGTGTATATACCATATCTCAAAGCTTTACCTGTAAAAATGTAGCTTTAAAACTGATAACTGTTCTATATTGGTTTTTCAGTTAGCGAAGGAATAAGAGGAGTCATCAAAAATCCGAAAGAAACTTGGTCTGATTGCTACATAGAAGTTCCTAAATGCCAAAAATGGTATTCCAAGCTCTTATAGTCTGCAAGATCTAGGTAGCTGCTCTGTCTGCCCCATCTTCGCTGTTTCTTTTCTGTTCGTTATGTAATTTACAGCATTGATGGAAAATGCTATAGGCGTACATGCCAAATTCAAAGTATGTAGCCTTTAAACTTTGGCTGTAGTGGCGCTTACATATATTGATAAAAAAAATTATTTGTTACATAACTTCGCTGTTTCTTATTAGATCGTAATGTTATTTACAGCATCGACGTATACTTTTATAGGCTACATACATGTCAAATTTCATTGAATTGTCATGTTCATTTCTTCGCTATTTCTATTTTAAATCACAACAAATTTATAGCATCGGTGGACAACGTAAATGCCAAATTACAATTCTGTTCTTTTATTATTGTGGCTGCTGTGACGCTTATTGTTTTTATAATCTTTGAGGTAAGTATAGTTTTTTGATGATTCGCGGAGAAAGGAGCCGAGATATTAAAAATCTAAAACAAACTTGATCTGCATACGATAACCTAAATCCTGAAAGGTGGTTGGTGAATCTAGCTGTTATAGTTGCTGAGATCTAGTTGTTCATACGAACAGACACATAGACGGACATGGCTCTATCAACTCAGCTCGTCGTCCTAAGTCAGAATATACATTTGATATATATATACTTTGTGAGGTCTACCATGCTTTCTTTTGGGTGTTAATAATAAAATAATATACCCTTTTACTTTTTTAAAGAACAGGGTCTAATACAAAAGCAAACACTGATCAGGCCTCAGCCGATCTGTTTGCCGAGTTTTTCCAAACTACTTACTCTTCTTCTAATACTGCTTCTATGCATAATCCTTACCAACAACATAGGTCTAACTGCATTTTTGGTCCTGTAATCACGAGAAGTTCGTTCCTCGACGTTCTCTATAAAATTAAACCGGTTTTCTCTCCGGGGCCGGATGGCATTCCAGCGTGTGTACTTAAGTACTGTGCGGATGCTTTGTCTGAGCCTTTATTTAAACTTTTACATTGTCTGTTAATTCTTCCTCATTCCCTGAAATCTGGAAGGAATCATTCATAATTCCTCTCCATAAACAGGGCTCTAAGTCCGATATCAATCTAAGTATCGATATCTGCGATTCCCAAGGCCTTTGAAAGTATAGTCACTTCTCAATTGCAACATTTATGTAGTTCTATTATTTCACCTTCCCAGCATGGATTTGTGAAACGTAGATCTACCACCACTAACCTACTTGAGTTTACATCCATTGTAATTGAAGGATTCCAAAGAAAAATGCAGACTGATGTCATTTACACTGACTTCAGTAAGGCCTTTGACTCTGTTAATCACTCTCTTTTACTTTACAAACTATATCTAATCGGTTTTCCTAACCTCTTAACCTGGATCTCTGAGTATCTAATCAATAGAACTCAGAGAGTTCTTTTCAACTTTTCTGTATCTAAACCAGTGAGTGTAACTTCTGGAGTTCCTCAAGGTAGCCATCTTGGACCCTTGCTTTTTAATATGTTTATTAACGATCTTCCTTTAGTGCTATCCAACTCTTCTATACTAATGTACGCCGACGATGTTAAGCTGTGCCTAACGTATGATGACATCACCTCGCAATTATTATTACAAGCAGACTTGAATTCTTTTTTATCTTGGTGTAAGACCAACCAGCTTTACTTAAACTGCTCGAAGTGTAAGGTGATGTCATTTTCCAGGGGCCAGCTCAAACATTTTAATTACATGATCGACAGGACGACTCTTTCTAGAATTGAGGAAGTAAATGATTTAGGTTTACTCCTTGATCGTAAACTTAAATTTGATAAACATATCACGCTTACAAGGCTCTTCGGATCCTTGAATTTATCAAACGGTGGTCCAAGGAATTTGATGACCCCTACACCACTAAGCTACTCTATACTTTTGTTGTACGGCCTATTCTAGAATACGGATCTTGTGTTTGGTCGCCACAATATTCTGTACATCAGGATAGAATTGAATCTGTACAAAAGAAATTTCTTCTCTTCGCTCTCCGTGGACTTAACTGGCTTTCGGGTATTGATTTACCTCCATATAGTAGTAGACTTCTCTTAATTAATCTTGCTTCGCTTACTAATCGCCGTACCATGTTGAATGTTGTATTTGTGGTTAGGTTGCTGCGTGGAGAAATTGATTCACCCACTTTATTGGGCCGAATTAGTTTATTTATACCGCAGCGTCCAACCCGTTATTTTACTCCACTGGCTTTAAACTTTTGTAGTACTAACTATTATCTGCATGAACCTTTCCGATTACTCTGTACGATTACTCTGTATTTGATTCGAAATCTCACATTTCCACCATAAAATCTTCTATATTAAACTTTTTAATACAACGTAATTAATACCATAGACTAACAACTTAACCACTAATTCCGGCCTGATAGGGTTTTTCTGGGTTTTCCCTCATCCATGCAGCAAATGCTGGGCCTATTTTATTTAATTTTACTTTCTTTTATTTTCATCCCCAGATCTACTTATTAATTTTTAAACAATTTTCACAATGTAACTTTTCTTGTAACTTTTACACTGTCGACTGTATTTAGTTGACATTAAATAAATAAATAAATAAACATGCCCTAAAAACATCAAAATGGTAACAAATGCGATAGCGCGACTTTGCATTCGAATATTTTGAAATCTATAATAGATAAATGGAAATTTTTTTAAATTTGTTAAATTTGAGTATTTTTTAATGTAACCATGTTAAAAATATAATTTTCAAGAACTTTTAATTTTTTGGCCGCGGTGAACCTTTCTATGGAAATGCCCATATATACCTTGTGGGGTCTACCACTCCTCCTTTTGGGTGTTACACAAATCTGACATTGGCACTAAATTAATAGGCGCTTTTACTTTTTTAAAGTACAGGTTCTAAATATACATATAAACAAAACGCCGATTATGGAAATTATCATTGCAAGGTCCCGGCAATATCAAATACTGAAGAAAATCTGTTCCAGATAAGAAAGGATCGAATAAATATAAGATAAGCTAACTATGTAATGAAAGATAAGCCAATATATAAAACTTATATGTTCGATTAAGTAAACAAAGAATATGCCATAAATAAAATACACTGGCCGCTTGGCCAGTAAATTCTGTTTTAACCTCGTGGTTTTCTTTACAGTACGTTTGGTTTAAAATACAATCGTATTGTATTATTATCGTTATTCTCTAGAGAATATATTATAAATTTTTAACTGCATGTTTATGACTCAAGTGCGCTGTTGACCTCCATTTTGAGAGTCCATGTCAACACCACTGACGAATGTTGCGCAATCAGAACTAGTTAATTCTCTACAAGTGTGCATATCATATCATAGCAACATTTGTGTTTCCAAAGGACGCACATCCAGTTGACCACTTGACCATCTAGAATTACATTATAAAAGTTGCTAAAGTGCATTTGAATGTGAATTTATAAGTGTAACTGTATCAAAATGGCGAAGGGTATTATTCTGTCTGGTACGCCCGACTATTTCGCTTGCTCACATTGTATTTGGTAAGGTTGTTTGTTTGTGTGATTATAGCTCTCAACTCGACCTATAGGCAAACAAATTTGCATTTAAGTTTCAATGTGATCGGCAAACATTTAAATAAAAAGCGGCACGATATACGTTTATAAGGGATTTGCTCGATACACTATACAACTGGAGAGGATGGGGAAAGAACCAGTCAACTACGAAATAAAAATTCCCGACTTATTATAGTATAGGCAATTTATGATAGGTACAGTAGATTTAACAACTATGACTGGAACTTGCATACACAATCACATTGTGAATGGAGGCGTGTGCAAATTATTAATGCTCCGACTTGTGTCAAATGGCAGTTTTATAATTAACCAGAATGGGTAGAGACGATCTGTGAAATGTGGCCGACTGTAGAGTACACTGTACACAATATATTTTAATATAATAATAATTGTACCCTGTGCTTATTGAAAAATAAGAAAAAAAGGCAAATAACTTTGTCAGAATGTGTGTAGCAAAAGGAGGCGTAGGAGACCCCACAAAACGTATATATGCTTCAGTACAGAATACAGGGTACAAAGATCTTTATTACCAACAATTTTAAAATATACAGAATTGACAGTATTGTTTCAACTAGTATATAATGTGTATATTCATTGCACTGTTATCGTCGAAGTTTCAAGAAGTGATGTGATGACAAGCTAATTATTCTAATGGGGGACTCCGAATGATCATGAGCTATTGTATTTGAGAGCAAGGCAAACCTTGTCATGTATTGAATAACACTCATTTGATCACTTATTCAAATAATTTGATGAAATTTCATTGATTTTACTTTTGTTTAGTTGCACATGCTTAAACTGGTTTCTGTATATGCAAATGAAAACTTGCCCATAACTGCATATGTACGGCAATTTAAAAAAATAAACAGATTTTAAATCTAGTATGTGGCTTAAGATTGGCGAATTTATAAAATATATGAATAATATTTTAATTCGAAGTCTTTGGTTATTATATCCTGTACCTATAACATGTTTAGTTAATATAATGTCTTGATTTAACCTTGCAGGTATATGTACAATTTAACCTAGATTACCTTGAATTTAAAAATTGTGCATAAATTAAATATTCATATTTGATGAAATTATCAAAAATCTTGTCTTGAAATAAAAAATGCAAGTTCTAACATCCTGAAAATCCAGACAAACAACAGAGAACAGCTTAAAGTTTTTTGCAAACGATAAACATATTATTTGCAATAATTAATCAATTTATAAGCTATATTTAAATGCTATTTAAACCCTTTACTTTAAAAAAGTAAAAAGGGTCTATTAACTTAGTGCAAAGAGGAAATGTGTGTAACACCAAGAAGGAGGCGTGGCAGACCCCACAAAGTATATATATTCTTGATCAGGTTGACAAGCCGAGTCGATATAGCCATGTCAGTCTGTCCGTCTGTTTGTCTGTCCGTCCGTTTGTATGAACACCTAGATCTCAGCAACTATAACAGCTAGAGACACCATATTTGGTACTTAGGTTCCCCTATTCAGTAAGCAGCACGAGATTGTTTTAGATTTTGGATACCTCTTCCCCTTCCCCGTAAACAGCAATAAGCTGCTGTAGCCACAGTTTGGAAGTTATTGATATTGTAATTCCTGTAATTCATTCCTTATCATCAGAGTCAAAATAATAATAATAATATATGGACTAGGCAGATCAGTCGGACGGAAGGCTACAGTCAGACGTGACCGACAGTAGGAGACCCTTTACTTTGTCTATATGGACTCACAAAACACAATCAGAGGCACTCGAGCGAAACTACGCGCATATGCCTAGCACACACACACCCGGTTGTGTGTGCGGTTTGCGGGGGAAGTATCCGAAAATTAAAATAAACTTGATCTGCTTACTGAATAGGAGAACCTAAATCCCGAATATGGTGTAACTAGCTCTTATAGTTGCTGAGATCCAGCAACAGAAATCTGTTGCTAAATTGGTTTTTAGGTTAGCGGTGGAATGAAAGGAGTTATCAAAACACTCAAACAAACCTGGTCTGATTGCTGCATAGGAGAACCTAAATACCAAAAAATGGTATTTCCAGTTTTAATAGTTAGGACATCGCTATATCGACTCGTCTTGTCATCCTAATCAAGAATATATATACTTTGTGGGGTCTGCCACGCTTTCTTCTGGGTGTTACACACATCTCACATTTGCACTAAATTAATAGACCCTTTTACTTTTTTAAAGTACAGGGTCTAAAAAAAACAAACATTAATAAAATTTAAACAGTTGAGTTTAAAATGAATTTCGCCAAAAATCGAAGCTTGTTAAAGGGAATAACGGTTAAAGTAGACCGACCGTAAAGTCCGTTGATGTAACAAGCTAGGCCGCATAGCGACTCGGATATTGAATAGCGCACTGGTAAAGGCATTCGCCTCATAAACCAGAGGTTCATGGTTCGAACACCAGTGCGTGCCTACTTTACATATACAAACAGCTTGACAATTTTCAATTCTAAGATCACTGAAGAGAATGGTGGCACTTTGGAAATAGTACTATTTGACCAAGCCAGAAATTTTAATACCCTGTACTTATTTGAAAAATGAGAAAAACAGGGTTAATAACTTTGCGCGAATGTATGTGAAGGAAGCGTGGCAGACTCCACAAACTATATACTATATTCTTGATCAGTGAGACAAGCTGAGTTGATTTTGCGATGTTTGTCTGTCTGTATTTGGACTTAAAGTGTTACTTTCTCATAAATGTATTGAATGGTTTAATTCTTGTATTCGAGATTATTGATCGGCGAATATTGATTTTTGGCAAAGAATCTATAATCGTTTCTCCCTTATTCCTTATTAAGTGGTTTTAACTGATTAGGGCGTAATAGGGGCGTGGTACTTAAGGATGGTACTTGGTCGTTATATATCGGTTTAAGTTGATCGAAACATTCTTGCCTGGTTAATCCACGTTTAAAACTGTGAAATATAATAGCACAAAAATGTTCACGGCTTAACTTCATGATTTTGCCTAAAGGAAAATAAAAAGTCACTTTAAACAACTAAAATATTAATAGTACTTTAAACTGTTCTAAGTGAATTTATGCTAAAAAATTTGGACAGGGCAGATCAGTCGGACGGGACAGATCAGTCGGACGGGCCCGACTGTCGAATACCCTGTGCCTTTTATTATACCCTGTACCCATTGAAAAATGGGAAATACAGGGTTATTAACTTTGTCAGAATGTATGTAACAGGCAGAAGGAGGCGTGGTAGACCCCACAAAGTATATATATTCTTGATCAGGAGAGACAGACGAGTTGATTTAGCCTTGTCTGTCTGTCCGTCTGTCCGTCTGTATGAACGCGTCGATCTCAGACAACTAATAGCTAGAGCAGCCGTTTTGGTCATTTTTGAAAGGTGTATACCATCCGCAGATCAAGTTTATTCCAAATTTTGGATACCACGTCCCTACCGCGAACAATGGCCATAAATACAATACATTAACCAATTTGAACGCGTATATCTCAGCAACTATAAGAGCTAGATCAGCCGTTTTGGCCATTTTTGAAAGGTGTATACCATACGCAGAACAAGTTTATTCCAAATTTTGGATACCACGCCCCTACCGCGAACAATGGCCATAAATACAATACATTGACCAATTCGAACGGGTATATCTCAGCAACTATAATAGCTAGAGCAGCCGTTTTGGTAATTTTTTAAAGGTGTATACAATACGCAGAACAAGTTTATTTCAATAATGGCCATAAATTAGATTCAAAATATATTTTAAATAAAATACTGTACTAGCAAGGCTGATCTTTGGTACAGGGTATAAGACAGTCGGGCTTGCCCGACTGTCATGTCTTGCGGGCGCTAGCCCGCGAGATTTTTTTATATACAATTTTTATAAAACTGTCACACTAAGCGTATCAGCAGTACTTCTTCTTCTTCTTCCATTTTACGTGCGCCAGCTGCGCTGCGCCGCTGCTGCTGCTGCGCTGCTGGGCTATGCTGTCAATTGCGTAGCTTATATCTAGTTTTTTCCTAACCGATTTAAATGCGTGTTTCAGGATAGTTAAATATAATATAAGAGAACTTATGTTCCGAATAACAACATTCTATGTTTAATATTACGCTTGTTATTCAACTTTGTATGTTAAAAAACACGAGGTTGTGTGAGTTTTATTGATTTTTGGGCGTCAAGGGGGCGTGGCATCAACGATTTGAAATAAACTTGATCTGCGTAAGATAACTACCTATCTATAGCAACCAAAACGGCATCTCTAGCTTTTGTAGTTGCTGAGATCGACGCGTTCATCCAAACAGACAGACAGACGGACAGACAGACAGACAGACAGACAGACAGGGCTAAATCGACTCAGCT
Source organism: Hypselothyrea guttata (assembly GCA_035045125.1). Classification (NCBI taxonomy): domain Eukaryota; kingdom Metazoa; phylum Arthropoda; class Insecta; order Diptera; family Drosophilidae; genus Hypselothyrea; species Hypselothyrea guttata. Next base: position 77,831 of record JAWNNJ010001103.1, read on the forward strand.
CGTCTCACTGATAGAATATATATAGTTTGTGGGGTCTGCCACGCCTCCTTTCTGGCTGTTACATACATTCGCATAAAGTTATTAACCCTGTTTTCCCATTTTTCAAATGGGCACAGGGTATAAAAATACCAAACTTTCCAATGAAAACATTAAATTACGCTTGGCCACACTAGAAAAGCACTAGGCCAAAAATATTAAAGGCACCCACGTACAACGTCAATAATTCACATCCACCTTTCACACAAAAAAATAGTTTAATTTTGTTAAGTAATTATCTTGTATTTGGAGTTAAATGTAACTGCAATTGTACAATTGGGTATGCTATGTATTAGAGTCCAATAATTTTAGTAAGACGTTTGAAAGTAAGATGCAGGGTTTTATACGCCCGACTTATCATCTTTTTTGCGAGTTTGCGATTACAGGGTGTTATAAAAACCGCTAAAGCTATATGTCGTGTACCGATAAGCATGTATTTCGATGTTTTATTAAAAATTACGCAAATGCAGGCACTTTAGACCCTTTATATACATAGATAACTAATCAACTTTTATAAAACAGTGACAAAAAATGATTAATAAAATGTCAAAGTCTAACGAGAAAATTAACCCACTAAACTAAACCCCAGTTCTCTACTTACTTATGAGCCAAAAAAATATTTGTAGTGCAACGAAAAGTTGTATATGATTGCACAGATATAATATATGCCATGCACGTGTACTTATTAGCGAAACGAAAGGTTTTAACTTTTGTCACCTAATGTATATATATCAAAAATCGATGCAATTGTATAAATTTCATATGATAATCGAAGTAGAGGTAAAGTGCATGAAGACACTCGGTTGGCAACAAGTAAATCCAGACTGAATATAAAATTAAAACTCTGAAATAGCTTTTGTGTGCCTGGTTACCATATGGGCATTTCCACCGTGACGTTTTGGACATTCGTACGCGTTTAAAGTAAAAAAAACTGTGCAAAGGAAGCGATTTTTTTTTTCTGAAAGGCTTAACATATAGCATATCATTAGGGTAACTTTTCATTTTTAAGAAAATTGAAAAATTCAAGTCATTTCTGACGCGACAAAAATGGTAGTGGCATTTGAGGTCAACCAATTCAATCGCCAATTTCAGCGATTCCAGTGGAAATATTTTAATGCAACAAATTTTAAACTCATGTGCATTGATGCCTATTCAAAATGGTAATGTTTTTTTTTCAAAGATGAATTGCATTTTTTTTAATTCAATTTAAAAAAAATACAAGCGCGACATTTCATATAGGATAATTTTTATGTATGTTTTTGTTATTGTTGTTGTTGGAAAGTATTTAAGGAACAAATGGTTAAAATGTTTTTAAATTGACAAAAATAATTGGAATTATTTATTTTTACATAACAGGAGTGATTTTGAAAACAAATGACAGAGCATGATACTTCTGTTTGAGAAGCTGTTTAAAAAAAAAATGCCCTAAAAAACGTCGAAATGACAAAAAATACGTTTGCGCGACTTTGCATTCGAATTTTTTGAAAACTATAATAGATTATAATAGATATTTTCAAATTTGTTAAATTTGAATATTTCTTAATGTTAAAAATATCATTTTTAAGAACTTTTAATTTTTTGGCCGCGGTGGACCTTTCTGAGGAAATGCCCATATGTAGTAAGTGAAACCATACCTTTATGTAATAAAATCCGAATAAATGACCATCAATGTACAAATCAACAGCAACGCCTAGTTTTTATATCCTGTACCCACAAAATGGATAAAACAGGGTTAACTCGGTATGAAAGAGGCCTGGTAGGAACAACAAAGAATTATGCATATATTCTTGATCAGGGGCGACAAACATGTTTTTATGTCCGTCTGTCTGTCTATTTGGATGAAAGCGATGCAGATTAAGTTTTTATATCCTGTGCCTATTTGAAAAGCGGGAAAACCAGGGTTAATATCTTTGTCAGAATGTATGTAACAGGCAGATTGAGGCGTGACAGACCACACAAACTAAATATATTCTTGATCAGGAAGAAGCTGAGTCGATTTTGCCCTGTCTGTCTGTCCGTCTGTCTGTCTGTCTTTCTGTTAGAACGCTGAGATTTCCCAAACTATAAATGGTAGAGAAGCCGGGTTACTATAGGTAGGTGTATTCAATACGTAGATCAAGTTTATTTCAAATCGTTGATACCACTCCCCCTTTACGCCCAAAAATCAATAAAACTCACATAACCTTGAAACACAAAAAATTCAAAAACAAGCGTAATATTAAACATAGAATGTTGTCATTGTTAAATATATACTATCTAATGTAGTAATTAACTGTCCTGAAAAGCGCATTGAAATCGGTTTATAAACAAAGGAGATATAAGCTTCCTAATATTGCAAGCGTTGCATCACTCACACCCAAGCGCAGCCGCTATACGTGTCGGAATAACGTTCAAGAGAGATGCCAATACCAAGCATGTTGCTAGGCACTTGCACTGTGCTTCTATGTGAATATTTGAACATATCGAGCCCTTCCCGCGAAAAGACGTAACCAACAAAATCAAATTTTACAGCGGAACGTTTTTTTTAGTTTATTTCAATATTGCTGGATGGATTTCATTGAAACTTGGAATATTGTCTATTTAAGCTGTTATGTATATAATATATTCGTTTTCAAATTTTATTTCAAGCCATTGTATGATTTTTGTCACTTACGTCCTTTTCGCGGGCACTCGCGAAGCCTGTTTAGCTCGAGCAGTTCCCGCGAAAAAGACGTAACCAACAAAATCTAATATTACAGGGGAAGGTTTTATACCTGTAAATTCGATTTGTTTATGAAACGTAAATACCAAAAAAAAGTTTCTAACAATATTGTATTTCAAAATAATAATAAATTCCTTTATTTTTGAAAATTAAGCCTTATATCTTGTTTTCAACTTTAATTATAATGTAAATTAAATTGTTTTTATTAAACGTATGTCATTTTCACAATGTTTTTATCAAAACGTATTTAAATATAATATATAAATTTTTTATTTTCAAATTCAATACTTTATTCTTGTATTCAACTGTTTCATATAATTTATTTTATTTTTTTAATTATTAGTTTTAGTCTTCATTTTCGTCTGTTTCGGTTTCACTGTTTTTGAATTTTGAAGGCTTGATTAATGGTTTAGGAATACTGGTTTTTTTTTGCCATTGGTAGATGTATTCAATACGCAGAACAGGTTTATCTTGGCCACGCCCCCTTTACGCAAAAAAATTAATAGAACCCTCATAACTTCGTATTTTTATACAGAAAATGTTTTATAACAAGTGTAATATTGTTTCGTATGTCACTTACGTCTTTTTCGCGGGCACAGCGCAGCTCGTGTGATGGTTACGTCTTAATTGACAGGCTGATATCTCAGTAAATACGCGAGATAAAATTATGAAATTTTTTGTGTGGATGAGTTGGGTGATTATGAAAAACCGAAAATCGAAAAAATGTTGGTTACGTCTTTTTCGCGGGAAGGGCTCGATATTAAGTTAAATAGCAAGCGTAATATTGGACAAAGAATATGGTTATTTGGAACATAAACTCTTTTTTATTATATTTAACTATCTTGAAAAGCGCATTGAAATCGGTTTATAAACACAGCATATAAAAAAATTAAATTATATGTAAAATATTAATTAAATGATACACTGTATTTGCGAGCGCGAGCTGTGGCACAGGGTATAAGACAGTAGGGTGCAAGGCATTCCGACTGATCGGCTACGGCCTTACTGGTTTCCAATATATGGTATGATATGTCATTAACAGCAGCGTATGCATAAGGTGGGTGTATTTGATTAGCGTATTTAATAGGTGCGAATCAATTGGCAACAAGATCACGTTATCTGGTTCCGTACAAAATTCCATTTTAAACTCAATGAGAATAAAAGTATACGCAGAAGCCTATCTCATTCATTTAATGATTGACTTGTTTAAATTACATTTGTAAAGGAAACATTTGTAAAAACTATAATAAAAATTTATATACAAAATCCGCAAATTTGCTTAATTGTTTGTGTAATTTAATAGTGTGGGGAACCATTTAATCTTAACATTTTCTAATATATTTACAAAACTTGTTGAAATTATTAAATATTTCAAACATTTATAAAAAAAAATCTCACGGGCACTAGCGCGCGCGATACATGACAGTCGAGCAAGCCCGACTGTTTTATACCATGTACCAAAGATCAGCCTTGCTGGTACAGTATTCTATTTAAAATATATATTGATTCTAATTCAATTTATATTCCGAATACCAACTTTCTACTGTTTAACAACGTAAGAAATACTATTTGTACACCTTGACCAGAGTTTGATCTTTTGTGTATAGTATAGGGTGAATGGTATATCAGGATATTATCATATGTAGCATAGCCTACTACTACTTATATACATCAAAATTAAAGTTTAAATTAAAAAAATTTTTATTAATCATAATTATTTTAATAATGTACCGATTTAATTGAAAATTCCACAGTTCACAGAAGAAAGAATTTACTTGGATAAATTTATATGTCTTAAATTGTTCAATGTATTATATTTATGGCTATTGTTTGCGGTAGGGGCATGGCATCCAAAAATTGAAATAAACTTGTTCTGCGTATTGTATACACCTTTCTAAAATGGTCAAAACGGCTGCTCTAGCTCTTATAGTTGCTGAGATCGACGCGTTCATACAGACGGACAGACAGACAGACAGGGCTAAGTCAACTCGGCTCGTCCTCCTGATCAAGAATATATATACTTTGTGGGGTCTACCACGCCTTCTTCTGCCTGTTACATACATTCTGACAAAGTTAATAACCCTGTATTTCCCATTTTTCAATGGGCACAGCGTATAACAAACGTCTTCCCAGCCAAAAAAAAAAACAACTTTTATTATAAAATGCCCACATACTTTGTATTGCCTTGGATGTGCACTTGACAACGTTTCACGCACCTAACTAAAGCCGACTTATGTTGTCATCGGCAGCGATAAGAGCGTAGGCTATTTTAATTTATAGAACAGCCGAGTTAAAAAATTATTACATAACACAGATGTGTGTCCGAGTAAATAGGAAAGAACGGAGCAGATCAGACGCCATAAATTTGGCAGGTATGGGATTATATTTTTATAAAATTATGATTCAAATATAAGATAGTATCAGTGTTGCCAGGTTTTGGGCACTCGCATAAGCTGGATTGGGAGTAAAAATAAGCTAAAAATAGCTAAGATATTAAAAAATATATGTATGCTGAATTATAAGCTAGATTTAAATGCACGAAAAAACACAAAATTATTGCAAATTTGTTAATATTTGTAAATTCTTAACATTATCGGGCAATATAAAATAAAAGAAAACATATAATTTACTACTGCATGTTCAACCAGAATGGGCGGAGCAGATCAGTCGGACGGGCCCGACTGTAGAATACCCTGTACCCAATATTTTAAATATAATTATATAAAGCTGTCATACAAAACGTAGCACCAATTCTTCTTCTTCTTACTGTGTTATGTGCGCCAACTTTAACGGCCGCGCTGCTAGAGGGCGAGCGAGTTGCCGCCTGCAATATTGTTTCGCTAATAACTCCTGTGTTTATTAACCGATTTCAATGCGCTTTTCAGGATAGTTTAATATAATGAAAGAGAGTATATATTCCAAATAACAACATTCTATGTTCAATATTACGCTTGTTATTCGGTTTCTATCGATTAAGGCGTAAATGGGGCGTGGCATCCAAAATTTTATCAAAGCCTCATCTGCGTATGGCATAGACCTACAAACTACTGAAAACAGAATTATTGTAAATAGCTCAGTGTCTCTTAAATTGGCGAATGTATTTTATTTTATTCATTGTAGGCTACAGGGGCGTGGCATCCAAGATTTGAAATAAACTTGATCTGCGTATGGTACACACCTTTCTCTAGCTTCTGTATTTTAGAAAATCTCAGCGTTCATACAGACAGACAGACAGACGGACAGACAGACAGACAGACAGACAGGGCTAAATCGACTCAGCTCGTCTCCCTGATCAAGAATATATAGTTTGTGGGGTCTGCCATGCCTCCTTCTGCCTGTTACATACATTCGCACAAAGTTATTAACCCTGTTTTTCCCATTTTTCAAATGGGCACAGGGTATAAAAACGCACAGAAGTTTAGTCGGACGGGTCCGACTGTAGAGTACCTCGTACCTTAAATTTTAAATATAAATTATACGTTCTATTTTTAAAACAACGCTTGTTACTCCGATTTTATCAATTAGGGCGTAAATGGGGGATGGCATCAAAAATTTGAAACAAACTTCATTTGCGTAATACATATGTATATAGACCTACCAACTCTGATATATTTATACCCATTGAAAAATGGAAAAAACAGGGTTAATAACTTTGTCAGAATGTATGTAACAGGCAGAAGGAGGCGTGGCAGACCCCACAAAGTATATATATTCTTGATCAGGGAGACGAGCTGAGTCGATTTAGCGATGCCCGTCTGTCTGTCTGTCTGTCCGTCTGTTTGGATGAACGCGTCGATCTCAGCAACTACAAAAGCTAGATATGCCGTTTTGGTTGCTATAGATAGGTAGTTATCTTACGCAGATCAAGTTTATTTCGAAAATTGGATGCCACGCCCCCTTGACACCCAAAATCAACAAAACCCAAACAACCTTGTGTTTTTGAACATAAAAAGTTTAATAACAAGAGTAATATTGAACATAGAATGTTGTTATTTGGAACATAAACTCTCTTCTATTATATATAACTATCTTGAAAAGCGCATTTAAATCGGTTAATAAACAGAAAATATAACTAAATTAAATTATATGTGAAATATTAAAATACATTTTATACTGTATATGCGAGCGCGCAGCGCGAGTTTTGGCACAGGGTATAAGACAGTCGGGCCCGTCCGACTGATCTGCTCCGCCCATTCTGGTTTTATAAAAAGATTTGTGTCTCTTAAATTGGTTAGTGTATTCTAATTATGTTCATTGTGGGCGGAAGGGGCGTGTCAGCCAATATTTAAATTAAACTTGATCTGCGTATGGTGTACACCTTTCAAAAATTACCAAAACGGCTTCTCTAGCTTTTATAGTTTAGGATATCTCAGCGTTTATACATTCAGTTATTACCCATGTTTTTTCATTTTTCAATGGATACAGGGTATAAAAACTTAATTTATAGAAATGGAAGCCATAAAGAAAAAGTTCTGATATTTTTATGCAGCGAAACATTTAAGAATTATAAAATATATTCTTTAAATGTGGAATATATATTTAAAGCTAGAACAGGCTAAAATGAACTCGAGAATATGCTAAATTTAAAGCTATAAGCTAGATTGAAAATTTTCAAGCTTTTCCATTTCAAAATATGTGTAAAATATATGGACGGGACAGATCAGTGGGACGGAGGCTACAGTCGAACGTAACCGACTGTAGTAGACCCTTTACTTTACTACTACTACTACAAGGCATACCACCCCCCCTGTGCCTAGTGCGGCAAATTGTCTGTGGCATATGTTCGCTGTTCCTTATCCGATCGTAACGATAATTCACAGGGTCAAAAGAGAATGTTATAAACTAGCTACATACCAAATTACAAGTCAATAACATTAAAGTTGTGGCTGCAGTAGAATTTTGCGGTTTGAGGGGGAAGGGGGGGAGGTATCCAAAATGTAAAACAAACTCGTACTGCTTACTGATTAGGAGAATCTAAATCCCGAATATGGTGTCTCTAGCTCTTATAGTTGCTGAGATCTAGGTGTTCATACAGACGGACGGACAGACGGACATGGCTATATCGACTCGGCTTGTCGTCCTGATCAAGAATATATATACTTTGTGGGGTCTGCCACGCCTCCTTCTGGGTGTTACACACATTTCCTCTTTGCACTAAGTTAATAGACCCTTTTTACTTTTTTAAAGTAAAGGGTCTAAATATGCTAAATCTAGCCTATAATAAGCTAAACTGGCAACACTGGATAGTATGCTACATTCCATACAAATTTATCGCTTGCACTGCCTAGAACCGAAAATTAAATGCTGCATATCTTCGCCGTTTCTTATCCGATCGTAATGAAATTTACATAATCGATGGAGGATGCCATAGACGTACGTTCTAAATTAGCCTGTATCTTTAATATTGTGTCTGCTTTCGTTTTCAAAGTTTTCGAGATCTATAATGTATGTGCGTTCTTTTTTGCGATTTGCATGGAATAAGGGGGGAGGTATCCAAAATCTAAAACATCTGCTTACTGAAAAGGAAAACATAAATCCCGAATGTGTTGTTTCTAGCTCTTGTAGTTGCTGAGATCTAGGTGTTCATAAAGACAGACAGACAGACGGACATAACTATTTCGACTCAGCTTGTCGTCAATAGCATTGATTGGCGGACGGTTTCGTGCGAAACGACTGTGCCACCCTCTTCCTCCAACTCCTGAGCAAGGGTTCTGGTCAAGATTTGGGGGTTTTGACGGACCTTATGCATGATTAGGCGGTCTGCCCGATCTTCAATCCTGTTTTTTCACACTTTGCGTCCCCCTCCAGCATCATTTTCGGCTCTATTTAAAACATTTTAAATTGTTTTTCGCGATACACGGAATATATCCACTAACTCAGGTACAGATTTTCCCATTTGGGGATTATAATAAGTCAGTTGGGTCACTTTAAAGGTCAATCTAGCTCCAGGCCTGTTTCATAACTAAAAAAACAGGGTATATTGATCTATTTTTTCGTATTTAGCCAGATTTTGAAATTAAATGTAAAGATATGCAATCATAGCACAGCGTGCATAACCATAGTTAACGGCAAAGTACCGTTTTTTCTTGGAAAAGAACAAAACAAAATCGAAAACTGAAGTGTGTAAAGAGTTTCTTGACAGTGTCAAAAATGTGTAAACTCATAATTTGTTGCTTAAAAATTGTTCCTTGCATTATTTTGTTTTTATTTTTGTACATACTTATTAAGAATACTCTATATAATAGTTCTGCATTTTAAAAAATTTAAAAAAAACTTAACCAAAAGCGCTATTTTTCCCATGCAAAGTCCAAAAACATTTTGTTTTTGCAGTGTAAACAGTTTCTTGACATACTGTATATACTTGGTGGGGTCTGCAACCAATTCGTTTTGAACTATGCAAATATTCACTTGCTTGCAACGCAAGCAATTTGTTTTTACCTTCGTCCTCATCTTTATCTTCGTCTCAGCACGCACTATGTTTCTAGCCTAAAACAAACTTGATCAGCGTACAGCATAGGAGAACCTACATACCAAATATAGTAGTTGTAGCTCTTACGGACAGACGGACTAATAGACCCTTTTGTGCTTTTCTGTAAGTACAGGGTCCAAAAATAAGCAATGTTAATTTGCCTATTTTATATACAACGCACTTGTGCAAAATAACCAAATGGGGTTTTGCTTCACATTGAGCGAAGTCACCTGATCTTTACTGATCTTAAAGGGCTCATCAATAGGTAAAATAATAAATATTTTATGTAATTCACTAATTTCAATGGAGGCACAAAGGTCATATGTTCGCGATCAAGCCAAGATTTTGTGAATTGGTGGTGAAATTTAATCTAAATAAATATATGTACTGTAGATTAAAAGCGGCAATGACTACTTTGTAAATAGCTGAAGATAATAGGGTAGTGAGAAATGCAGCACGAGAAAGAACATAGAAAAGCAAGGAAGGTTCAAAATGTAAAGAACTGAACATAAAATAATTTGGGTAAATGCTCGTAGAAACACAATTCTCCATAATAGGGGTCTTCCAAAATAGGTAAGTACGTACATACATACATATTTACATATATAATAAATTTACAATGCGATAAAATTCTAGAGAAATTGAATTCTAATTACGTTTATATACATAGAAAACAATATAAAACCGCCGTACGTACATATGTATAAATAAGTATGTACACGTTTTTCACTAGAGCCACACTTTTCTATAAAACAATTTAAATAAACACAACGCGGTATTTATATCACACAGAAGTCACTGAAGTTATTGCATTGTTCATATCCAACGTGCACATACATACTTCTTTGAATATAGTCATAACTGTATATATTGCTCTTTCTGATACATATTCTAAGTGTTGAATTTTTTATTTACTTTCTGTTTTCCGCAGTCAATTTGTTGGTTTCCAAGAGGCGACACCGCAAACACGCAACTAAAGGAAAGGCCACGCCGACGCTAACCAAACACACCCGCTCACTCTACGTTGCGAAGCGAGACTGAACACTCGAGAAATCGGGCGATGAAACCGACTCGATTCTCTTTACTCTAGTCCGGCATAACAACAGCCAATGCGAACAAACGCGTGTGTGCGTATGTGTGTGTGTATGAGAGAAACTGTGGTTGAAAATGTAAATAAGGCGTACATACATACATACATGCTGTTTTACTGTTTGGCGTAAATATAAATTTTACAAAAAATAAGGTATATCTGTATTTGACCAATCAAACGGTTAAAATCCATACGTTTACCTCATCAGCAATAATTATTGCGTATCTTTTATTATATGAACGTATTTCCTTACCTACATATGTACATACATACATATATTTTTTAAAATTTACCTAGTGTGCAACGCAACAAGTTGCCACGATAGATTTGGTTATTAATTAGTGATGGTACCGTGATTATCGGGAGTATAATATATTTCTGCTGCAAATATCTTAACATACAAAAGTATGAAACATACGTCAATATCCAAAAAATATTATTACGATGAATTTACCATTTATGTACATATGTATATGTGTTTATCTTTATTATAGATGGTCGCAGTGGGGTTTTCCTTTTGGTTCTTTTTTTGTACCCTGTCTGTCAGTTAAAGCTGGGCTTCGGTTTGATTTCGATTTCATCGATTCTTTTTTCGACGATTAAATCGATTCTTTTTATTTGGGAATCAATTTTTTTTTTTGTTCCACGCAACTTTGCAATGTGAAATTCAATGTAACGCTACTATATTTAAAATATATATTAACATATACAATTGAAATAGGTTAGTAAAGGAATATTCTTTCTTTTTAATTTTTTATAATCAATAAAAATCTTGCACTTGCTATGCGTTCGATTATCCAGTCGTGTAAGCCTGACTATATGTATACCTTGTATCCACAGCTCG
>JAWNNJ010001105.1:0-49657 GCA_035045125.1 Hypselothyrea guttata
TAGACCCTGTACTTTAAAAAAGTAAAAGGGTCTATTAATTTAGTGCAAATGACAGCTGTGTGTAACAGACAGAAGGAAGCGTGGTAGACCCCACAAACTATATATATTCTGACTCAGGAAGACGAGCTGAGTTGATATAGCCATGTCCGTCTGTCCGTCTGTGTGTCTGTCCGTCTGTCCGTATGAACACCTAGATCTCTGCAACTAAAAGAGATAGACACACCATTTTTTGAATGCAGGTTCTCTATTATCGTACGCAGTACGAGTTTGTTTCCGATTTTTGATATCTCGCCTCCTTCATCCGCGAATCATCAAAAATCAACACCTATCTCAAAAATCTCGAAAACAATAAGCGCCACAGCATCCACAATAATAGCGCTACTGACTTGTAATTTGGTATGTATGTAGTCTATGGTATTCTTCACCTATGCTATATGATTATTTATGATTTGAATTAGAAATAGCGAAGATATGCAAGAGACAATCTTTTTCACAATGCGTATATGTGCCACTGTGGCCACAATAATAAAGCTACACTTGTAATTTGTCATGTACGTAGCCTACAGAATTATCCGTCGATGTTGTGAATTACGTTACAAACGGACAAGAAACAGCGAAGTTATGTAACAGACAATTTTCTTATATATGTATGTAAGTGCCACTACAGCCACAGTTTAAAAGCTATAGACCTAGAATTTGGCATGTACGCAGCCTAATGCATTATCCATCAATGCTGTAAATTACATTAGGAACGAAAAAGAAACAGCGAAGATAGATCAGACAAAGAAGCCACCTAGATCTTGCAGACTATAAGAGCTAGAAATACTATTTTTTGGTATTTAGGTTCTCTTATGCAGCAATCAGATCAAGTTTGTTTTGGTTTTTTGATAACTCCTCTCTTTCCTTCGCTAACCGAAAAACCAATTTAGCAACAGTTTGTAGTTTTAAAGCTTCAGTTTTAAAGCTAAAGATTTGGGATATGGCATGTACGTAGTCTATGACAATCCCCATCGATGCTGTGAATTACATTACGATCGGATAAGAAACAGCGAAGAAAACACAAAGTACATTGTCTACTACGGTTGGTTACGTCCGACTGTAGCTCCGTCCTTACTGGTTTATTATAATATTTATCTACTTGAGTTGGTATTTGATATCATAATTCAATGTATGTACAGTAGAATCCGGTTAAGCGACATTCAAGGGACCGACGATTTTACGTCGTTATATCCGGCAGACGCACTATCCGAAAGGAGCAAAAAACAATTTTTTTTTAATTTTATGGATGCCATGTTCGTAATAGGTTTTAAAATAAAACAAATTAATTTTTTAATCAAAACAAAAAATTTAATACAGTAGAATCCGGTTATAGCGACTTTCAAGGGACTGACGATTTTACGTCGTTATATCCGGAAGACAAAATCCATGATTTTGTTTCTTTTTCGTATTGAAAAAACACAAATTCCATGATTTTGTTTGCTTCTTTTAGCATTGTTAAAGAAATCAAAATTTCCTCTTTAAAGTTTTTTTTTTTGTTTGGCACGTCGCAATATCCGGTTGAGTTGTGAAAAATCTCGTCGGTATAAGCGGTTTGACGCTAAAAGCGGAGACGTTCTAAGCGGAGGCCCTTTCATATAAGTTTGTATGGGGACCAACCAAACCATCGAGTTTTCGACGCAATAACCGGACGGACGCTATAAGCGGCGTCGTTATAACCGGATTCTACTGTATTTTATTTTAGACGAATTTTTGCTTTTGCTCTTTATTAATTGAGCCTGCAAATTTGTTGTTTGATGAAATTTTAGATTCAAATTAAATTTTAAAAATCTGAAAATTTATTTTGATCAATTTATGATAAAATTCATTTATTTTTTCGTAGTGTAGGCGTATACTTTTTTGAAATATTAGCATGTTAATGCTGCTGACTTTTGCATTGATGCCTTTATGCTCTTCCATCCTCTGAACCCCCACAGCAGAGACTGTAGACCGCAGAGGGAGGCGTGGGGAGGGCCCGGAAGTGGGGCATCAGCCACGACGGGTACAATAACCTTTTGTTGTGCTACCCCAAATGTGGTCAGGAGGGTTGCATAGGATGCAGGACAGCGGGGAGAAGGGAGAGGGAAAAATGTATTGTTGTAAAGACTTCCTTTATGCAGCCTGTTGCTGTGGGAGCTTTGAAAGACTGACTGACTGACTGATTGACTGACTGATCGACTGAAGGAAAAATGTATTGTTGTGAGGATTTCCTATATGCAGACCTGTGGCTGTGGGAGCTTTCAATGACTGACTGGTTGATTGACTGACGGATTGACTAAGGGGAAAAATGTATTGATGTAAAGATTTTCTTTATTCAGCACATTGCTGTGGGAGCTTTCAATGACTGACTGACTGACTGACTGACTGACTGAATGACTGACTGATTATCCTGAAGAATAAATGTATTGTTGTGAAGATTTGCTTTATGCAGCCTGTTCCTGTGGAGACTTTCAATGACTGACTGACTGAGTGTTTGACTGACTGACTGATTGACTGACTGATCGACTGAAGGAAAAAGGTATTGTACGGATTTCCTATATGCAGCCTTTTGCTGTGGGAGCTTTCAATGACTGACTGTTTGACTGACCGACTAACTGATTGTTTGACTGACTGACTAACTGATTGTTTGACTGAATGACTGACTGACTGATTGATTGACTGATTGATGGACTGATTGACTAAAGAATAAATGTATTGTTGTGAGGATTTCCTATATGCAGTCTGTTGCTGTGGGAGCTTTCCATGACTGACTGATTGACTGTTTGACTGACTGATTGACTGGCTGGCTTCCTCATTTGCGTTGATTAAGCCAGCGGGCCGTTTGCAGATAACAGAATAACTTTCGTTAAGCAGCAGAGGCCAGTTCTACATGCATGTGCTTAAACACAAACCCGAGCGTCAGCAAGTGTGTGCACTTGGAAATAGGTCAGCACGCTGTGGCCGTTGCTATCACCAACAAACGCACACATCAACAACAACAGCAAGAGCAACAACAACAATGCACAATATGGAACAGCTCTCCATCATTCAATGTTGCCAAATACGCTTTTTTCCCGCCAAAAACAGCCAGGCTTTTGAAAAGCATTCGCTGCAAAAATTTCGAAACTAAGGAAAAACGAGAATTTTAGTTTTTCTCAAAAATTATTTAGCTTTTTTTTAAATTAAAAAAAAGGCATGCCACAATTATAGGCGTTTTTTTATTCTTTTAATAGATTTTGGGCCTTAGCACTTCATTTAAAGCACTTTCAATTTAAAAAATTCAGCTTTTTGTCAGCTTTTTCTTAAATTTTTAAAATATAAGTAACAATTTTGGATCTGTTGTATGATGACACATTACACATAATTGCAAATACCTTTTTTTCTGTTTTAATTTATTTTCTAAATTTTTATTCAAGGCCTTTTCGCTAAAAAACCCTTTTTTTGGTGAAAAAAAATGGCAACACTTGCGTTTGTTCTCCTTGTCTCCCGTTCTTCCCCTGTCCCTTAGCTCTGTTCGCCGCCTATTCCCACTGAGCCATTGCCTAAAAACCCCAAACCGAAACGAAGCCCTGTTCCGGGTCTGTCTGGGGGCTTAGACGCCTTGGGGCTTTAATGCTTAGTCACTCCATCTACTGACTTCATATTCAGGCAGGCGTTGCGCCTGCCTTCACCTTGCTGTCGAAGCAACAACATCGGTCAATCACGACTGTCTTATGCCCTGTGCTACAGCTCGCGCTGCGAGCTCGCTTATATAGTATATAATTTAAAATATTTTAAATATAATTTTATTTATTAATAAATAACAGTTATATATACAAATTTATGGTTTAGTATTTAACCAAATATTTAACCATTTAAATATAATTCTATAAACCTGTCATACAAAGCAACAATACTTCTTCTTCTTTCCTTTTTACGTGCGCCAGCTGCGCTGCGCTGCTGCTGCTGCGCTGCTGGGCTGCTCTACCAATTGCGTAGCTTATATCTCCTGTGTTTATTAACCGATTTCAATGTACGTTTCAGGATAGTTTATTATAATAAAAGATAGTATATATTCCGAATAACAACATTCTATGTTCAATATTACGCTTTGTTTTTGAACTTGTAAGTTCAATAATAACCGATTTTAATCCGCTTTTTAACATTCTGTTTAATATTACGCTTGTTATTTATCTTTTTACGTTAAAAATTCGATGTTATGTGGGTTTTATTGATATTGGGTGTAAAGGGGGCCTGGCATCAAAGATTTGAAAATAAACCTGATCTGGGTATTGAATACACCTACCTATAGCAACCTGCTGCTTTAGCTTTTGTAGTTTCCGAAATTGACGCGTTCATACAAACGGACAGACGGACATCGCTAAATTGACTCAGCTCGTCTCACAGATCAAGAATATATATACTTTGTGGGATCTGCCACCCCTCCTTCTGCATGTTACATACATTCTGACAAAGTTATTAACCCTGTTTTTCCCATTTTTTGAATGGGCACAGGGTATAAAAAGAAAACAAACGAATACGAAAGTATGCGAAATGCAAGCTACAGCGAATATCCTGTGCCCTATCCATATAGTTATATAATTTAACGGATTCTCTTCTTTATGCAGCAAAAAATTGAGATATATAACATACTATTAATTAAAATTTTTGCTTGGTAGAATAAATTGTTGATAAATAGATAGATTTCAAAAATGCAATTCGCATGATTAGCAAAATTGATTTAAAATCTTATATATAATATATAATAATATATAACTTCAGCCGAATAGCACAAAAATCATCTTAACATTTCTTTGAACTTTATTTCCATAGAAGTCATGTTTTTAGAGTTCTTATATTTTTAATATATGCAACAAAATTTGTTAAAATTTGCGAATTTAGTTTAAGTTGATACATAATTTTGATGATACTCCCATCTTAAAAAACTTAAATCAGTGTAAACCAGAGTGAACCTATATCAATATATCGAAAATTATAAAAGTTAATTTTTATTAAGATTTTGAAATACCAAGAACTTTGTCACTAAAAAAGGAAAAAGGATATAGGTTTTGTATTTAGTCCTAGAAACACATAAGTATCCAAGTCTCTGCTTATAATAATAAATCTAATAACTAGCAAACTAAGTTGTGTGCAGGGTACACTATTGTCGAGTGTACTCGACCGCAGCCTTACCGACTGGATTCTTTTTCTTCTCATCTATCGCTGAAGTACATACAATGCATGCCTGCTATAGAGCTCTGTTTATTTATAGAACTTTCGAGTACTCGTATAAAATGTAGATATAGATAGAGTACATATTTCAGTACTTTACATACATACATACATACATACATACATGTGTACATACATCCATACATACATATGTATATAGCGAGGCATTTCATTATTTTCATTTGTTGCTATTGCGTTGTACTTTCCCTATAGGAGTCGAAAGAGCATTTCATATTTTCGCGATTAAAATTTGCAAAAATTTTGTTGCAATACTTGAATGAATTATATTCACCCAATATCAAGATTAGATAGTTTTTTAAGTAGATCGTTTCTTATTATTTATTCTCATTTTTAATTAAATTATTTGTCGATCTTTATGGTGTTCATTTGACTATTAATTGTTGATTCATTTAAACACATGGTTTTTACGATTCGTGGATTTATGAATTTTACGTCGAATTAAAATTGAATGTTCTGAAAAAACACTTAGAATTCTTCCAAATAAGTTATAAAGCTTGCAGAATTTCCATTTTCACCGTATTATTTGTTCAGCTGTTTGTGCTCAAAGTTTATTAATGATAATTTTTGCAAAGTTTATATAGATATCATTATGGACATAGCCGATCAGACGGATGCACCCGACTGCAGAATGTTGGTATACGCTCCGATAACAATTTATTTATTATTTTATTATTATTTTAATGAAATTTATTTTTTTTATAATAAAAATTGAAAAAAATAATTATTTTGCAATTTTTATTTTAGAAATTGAAAATAAAAATTGAATTCGCATATCTTTTGAACCAATTGGAGTATTGCCAAAGTTTGTCGACACCATTTTGTCTTAAAAGGTTTGCCTATCGCATGCAAATTATCGATATTTAGTTTTTGTCGATATCCCAGCTCAGCCTAAGCTGTAATTTAGCGATTGAACATAAAATTTAAATGAAATATGAAAATAAATCAATATGTATTTAATATCTTGTATCGTATTTAATATCTCTTATCGTTTACTAGAGCCTGTACTTGAAACCTGTACAAAAGGGCGTATTAGCTTTGTGCAACTTGTGGGGCATTGTTATTGCTGTTTGCGTATTTACTCCAATCGCAGGTTGTTGAACCGCTCACATGTGACCGACCGGCCGAGTGGCTGGAGGCTCTCAGACTTGGAGAGACCCTCGTAGGGTCTACTGCCATTGCTGCTACCTTGCTGCCGTTTCCGCAATGCTTTCTTCTTCTATGCTTACTACTATTTTATCGCTGTTGCGTTTTGCACTGTTCTTTACAGCTCATCTGCGCTCTTTTCTTTTCGCTTTTCGCATTTTGAGTTGTTTCTAACTATTGTCTGGCTTTGTATTTCCGCTGTTTCTGCTACTGCGGCTGTCATCTCAGCTCATCTTATCCATTGAGTCGTGCTCAAGACATCGTTTCAATGATTATTCCTAAAAGAGAAACGTACGCCAAGTAGGGTATGCCGGTTCTTTGTTGTGCCTGTAGAAACTTCGATGTTTGCGAATCGCGATGTTTTCGATATTTTAACGTAAATACCTTGATACTATCGAATTATATATTATTTATATAAACCATTTTGTTCGTTTTTTTAATTAAAGAGTCTAAAAACAAATGTCGATGTTTGCAAACCGCGATGTTTTCGATATTTGAAAGTAAAAACCTCGATACTATCGAATGAAATATTATTTATATAAACCCTTTTGTACTTTTTTTTACGTAAAGGCGCTAAGAAATATGTCGTTATTTGCGAACCGCGATGTTTTCGATATTTGAAAATAAATACCTCTATATTATCGTATGATAAGTATATTGTTCATATAAGCTCTTTTCTTCTATTTTTAAGTACAGTGTCTAAAAACAAATGCCGGTGTTTGCGAACCGCGATGTTTTCGATATTTGAAAGTCAAAACCTCGATACTATCGAATTATATATTATTTTTATAAACCCTTTTGCATTTTTTTTACGTTAAGGGTCTAAAAACAAATGTCGATATTTGCGAACCGCGATTTTTTCGATATTTGAAAATAAATACCTCGATACTATCGTATATTGTTCATATAAACTCTTTTCTATATTCTTTAAGTACAGGGTCTAAAATAAAATGCCGATGTTTGCAAACCGCGATGTTTTTGATATTTGAAAATAAATACCTCGATACTATCGTATGATATATTGTTCATATAAACCCTTTTCTACTTTCTTCAAGTACAGGGTCTAAAAACAATTGAATTACTATTCATTTGAAATTAAAACATCTTTGCAAGTAGTTAAAACTGTTCAGAAAAAACATTGATGTTTGTCGCAGCCAGGAAAATATTGATAATATCGATAGTGCCTTTATAGTTTTACAGCGCTATTTCAAATAATATTAATATTGCTTCAAGCGTAGCGCTCACGACTGTTGCCTACCTGCTGCTGGACAATTGCATTTCATTTTCAGCGAATTGCTTTGGGGTCACTCATTGGGCGACAAACATGTCCACATTGCTCCTATTATGAACATGAGCATCATCGGCATCATCGCCAGCTGCAAGCTCATCATCATCTTCATTTGAATCATTCAGCAGTGCTTTCAATGGACCCTTTCCGAACGCTTCTTTCAAAAACTGTTGCGAAAAAGAGTAAAAAAAAAAGATAAAAGGGGAAAATAAAAATGGATAGATGTTGTTAAAACCGAGTTGAAAGAACTCTAATAGAGCGTTGATAATATCACCCGGACAGGCCTTGCTTATAGGTTGTTATTTTTGTTGCTGAGGTCTTTTTTGTCTGCATTTTTGATTGGTTTGACTTATTTACATTGTGTAGAGAAATGAGATTTTATTTGTGTTACTTTGCTTTTTTTTATTTTCATTTCTGTTTTTTATCTTTTTCGCTTTTTCCCTCTTTCCTTTTGAAGATTCGTCCAACTTCGCATGCATAGAAAGAGCTTTTATTTGCGTCTCTTGCCCTACATAAGGGGACCTATTTTTATATATACTTATATTTTTTCAGTTGATAATTAAGAAAGCCGCATTTTACTTAGCTATTTGTTGTTGTTGTTGTTGTTGTTGTTACTCGGGCAACTTGCCAGCAAAAGCTTTGGAATAATGGTAACATGTTACTGCTTTTTGTGTGCCTCGGCTTAATTAAAACTTTTGGATACACATTATGTTTAGCAAAGGATTTCAATTAGTGCATCTTTCTTATTTATTTATTTGTATACACTCTGCACATTTAAAATGGGTACAAACTGGGTTAATAAATTTGGGCCCATCGTGGAAAGAGTCCATGACTTTTTTGCTATCTGTTCTATTATATCATTCTGTTAGTTTACATCGCCAAATATTATTCATCGTGGAAGACGCTGTTAAATTGCTGTTCTTTTACATGATTCTGTTAGTTTACATTTCCAAATGTTATTGAGCATGGAAGACGCTGTTCTTTTACATGATTCTGTTAGTTTATATTGACAATGTGAATGTGCCGAATGTTATTGGTCGTGAAAGACGCTGTTAAATGGCTGCTCTTTTACATGATTCTGAGTTTACATTTCCAAATGTTATTGGTCGTGGAAGACGCTGTTAAATGGCTGTTCTTTTACATGATTCTGTTAGTTTACATTTCCAAATGTTATTGGGCATGGAAGACGCTGTTCTTTTACATGATTCTATTAGTTTACATTGACAATGTGAATGTGCCGAATGTTATTGGTCGTGAAAGACGCTGTTAAATGGCTGCTCTTTTACATGATTCTGAGTTTACATTTCCAAATGTTATTGCTCGGGAAAGACGCTGTTACATTGATGCTCTTTTACATGACTCTGTTGGTTTACATTGCCAAAAACCGAGTGATACGTGCTCCATGGAGAGCTGTAAGCACTTGCATAATAGACTTTGCCTGATCTAGAGCGACGTCGACTGCGAAAGAGCTTAAAAGCTGGCTGGTCACGTTTAACAGCAACATCTGAAATTTTGACCGGAGAAAATGTCACGTCATGTGGTATCGTAAGTGGTAATAACTGGACAATTGAACAGCTTGCAAGCTGTGCGTCTTGGCTTGAACATCTACAGTTGCGTAATAGGAGCAAACGCCAAATGTGGAGGCCCCACAAATCCCATTCGGATCACTTTCTAAGTGGGTTGATGAAACGAGCTTTTCTACCAGGGCTGCAACAATAGCCGAGCTGTGATTTCTTTTTTAATGCGGATACAGACATCGGAAACATACATACCAACATTCATATGTATGTATGTGGATATTCATATTTTATTTCACTTTATTTTATTGCATTTTAGCGTATTGTGTTTTTTGTAAAGCTCGCGATCAAAGAAACAAGCATTGAAAAGAAAGTTTTTTTTTTGTTGCTGTTGTTGTTGTTGTTGCTGCGGTGCGTGATGCTAAAAAATAACTTTTGTCTGGTGTCAATGTCACGCCCCGTACATGGCTTTAGGCTTTTAGTCTTTTGCTTTTTGTTCAACTTATCGATGGCGCGCACATAAGAAAGCGTAATAATAATAATAAACAAAATAATAACAATAATAATCATCATGCGCACAAATAGCAGAAACCCAATCCAAAGCACAGCAGCAGGCACCAGATCATATCAGACTACAGCCAAAATCTCGCTCGGCCAAACAGTCAGACTGTATGTATACCCTGTAGCTACAAACAGCTCGCGCTGCGCGCTTAACCATACAGCCGGCCAAGGCTGAAGACAGAATTTATGTAGATAGATTTGTATCTCTTAAAGTAGTGAATGTATTCTATTTTTGGATGGTATTGCGCCTTAAATTCAAGGTGTTGCTGAACAATATCGATCAAAACAACGGCGACAAAGCTATAATTGTTCCTTAGAATTACAAGAATAAGATAACATAACAGCATACTGTTAGTTTAACATAACATTAGCTATCCTTGCATTAACATGCAGCCTCAGGCTAGGTCTCTTTTTTTCTCTCTCTCTCTTTCTCTCTCTCTATCTCTTTCTTCGCTTCTGCTGACATTGAACTGTGTCAGTGCACAGTGGTCGCATTCTCATATTCTTTTATTTATTACTTTATTTATTTATTATGTTATTTATTTATTATGTTATTTATTTATTATTTAATTTATTTATTATTATTTTAATAAAACGCATAATTTATTTGGCATACTTGAATTATCGAATCATTTATATCATAACATTTTGAAGTAAATTTAATAAAAATTACAGATCTACGAATATACCAAAATATCGATTTGTATATTATTTTATTTGGATATTCATTTGCTTAATTTAATGTCCAAAATACCTTTAGTACTTTCCCTCCCTTTAGCAGAGAGGAAAAATGACACCAATATTATTGGATGGATTTTGAAAACCTCAACTCTTGAGCTGGGGTACCATGTGGACCACTGTGCAGTGGCAGCAACAACAAAAGCTTGTAATGGGGCACGGTGCACGCTCTTTTCTTTGCCGCTGCGTTGTGCTCTGCGCTCTGTTTGCGTTGAGTCCGCTGCGCAGTTGGAGTTTTTTATTGTTCGCCGTTGGTGTCAGTGTTGCCAGATTTGGGCCACACGCCTAAGCTAGATTTCAAGTAGAAACCAGTAAGGACGGAGCTACAGTCGGACGCAACCGACTGTAGGAGACCCTTTACTTTGTGTTTTCTTCGCTGTTTCTTATCCGATCGTAATGAAATTCACAGAATCGATGGAGATTGTCATAAACAACGTACATGCAATATACTAAGTCCTTAGCTTTAAAACTGATGCTTTTAAACTGCAAACTGTTGCTAAATTGTTTTTTTAGTTTGCGGAGGAATGAGAGGAGTAATCAAAAAACCTGCACAAACTTGATCTGATTGCTCCATTAGAGAACCTAAATACCAAAAAATTGTAGATATAGCTCTTATAGTCTGCAAGATCTAGGTGGCTGAACTGTATGCCCTATCTTCGCTGTTTCTTTTCCGTTTGTAATGTAATTCACAGCATAATTGGATTATGCCATAGGCTGCGTACATACCAAATCCCAAGTCTGTAGCTTTTAAACTGTGGCGGTAGTGGCACTTACATACATTTATAAGAAAATTGTCTGTTACATAACTTCGCTGTTTCTTGTCCGTTTGTAATGTAATTAACAAAATCGACAGATAATTCTGTAGGCTACGTACATGCCAAATGGCAAGTTTGTAGCTATATTATTGTGGCCGCAGTGGCACATATACGCAATTTGAAAAAGATTGTCTCTTGCATATCTTCGCTATTTCTAATTCAAATCATAAATAATCATATAGCATTGGTGAAGAATACCTTAGGCTACGTACATGCCAAATTACAAGTCTGTAGCGCTATTATTGTGGCTGCTGTGGCGTTTATAGTTTTCGAGATTTTTGAGGTAGGTGTAGATTTTTGATTATTCGCGGATGAAGGAGGCGAGATATCAAAAGTTTGAAACAAACTTGATCTGCTTGCATTAGCTGACTACCTAAATCCGGAAAGGTGGTGTCTCTATCTCTTTTAGTTGCTGAGATCTAGGTGTTCATACAGACAGACGGACAGACACACAGACGGACAGACGGACAGACGGACAGACGGACATGGCTATATTAACTCAGCTCGTCGTCCTGAGTCAGAATATATATACTTTGTGGGGTCTACCACGCTTCCTTCTGCCTGTTACACACAGCTGTCATTTGCACTAAATTAATAGACCCTTTTTACTTTTTTAAAGTAAAGGGTCTAAAAAGCTAAAAATAGCTAAAAAAAAAAAACATACAAAAAACTATTATTTTGTTTGGCATAAATTAATGAATATTTTCTTCTTTCTGGTATTATTTAAATTATTTTATAAAATTAAATCTGAATCTTTTTGCAGCAAATTATAAGAATTGCAAGAATTAGCTTAATTTCAACTTCGATTTAGAAATATATTATTAGGCTATTCGGTTTTATTTGATTGATTTTCAAAGCTTGAAACCTTTAAATATTTGTATTCCTCTTTCGATGCAAGCAAAATCGGCAACAGAATAAAGTTAACAATGCCATGAATAACAAGTTTATGCCTAAAAAAAACATTTAAAACTTAAAAAACTAAAACTAAAACCAGTTGAGCTAATTGTCTGTTGCATATCTTTGCTGTTTCTTAACCGATCGTAATGTAATTCACAGCGTCGATAGAGCTTGTAGCTTTAAAATTGTGTAGACTGTGGGTTAGCAGTTAGCAGTGGATGAAGAAGAGGTATTCAAATTCTAAAACAAATTTGTTCAATTTGGAGCATAGGAGAACCTTCATAACAAAAATGATGGCGCTAGCTCTTATAGTTTGCGAGATCTAGGTGCTTATACCATATAGACGGACAGATCGAATTCGAAAAGATTGTAATAAAGTAGGCTTAATAGAAATTCCTCAACGCTTTTGTGATGCAATTGAATTATTTACAAACTTATGAAAATCTAGATTTATAGCTAAAAGCTTTTCCATTTTTGGATCCGCTAAATGTAGCCTATAATAGGCCAAACGGGCAACACTGGCTGCTGTTGATGTTGCTAACTGACAATGCTGCTACGTCGAGTGTTACTGTTTGCTGCTGCTGTTGTTGTTGCTGTTGTTGCTGCTGCTGCTGCTGCTGCTGCTGCTGCTGCTGCTGCGTCGGCTGCTCTTGGAGCTTGCTTTTGGCCCAATCAGTCGTCGTCGTCGTCGCAGCCGCAACGCGTTCAGCTTCTCTCTGGACTTGGCTTGGGATGCGCGCGTGCTCGGTCGCGTGCTTTGTGTTCTGTTATCATTTTGTTGAGCGTTTTGCCAAGTGTATGTTCTACATGCTCATACCTTTTTTTTACAGTGCATGCGCGCGTGTGTCTCTGTGTGTGTGTGTGTGCGTGTTTAATGATCAATAATTTGTTGCAAAATGCAGCATCCTCAGCAGAGCAAAGACTCGAAGCCAGGAGCAGATTACGACTACGATTTTTATGGCCAGGAGATCAGCTGCCATCGCCGTCTGTTCCTGTGCATGGCCAAGGTATATATATATATAGTATATATATATATATATATATGTATATACTATAATTCAGTTTTATTCTTTGTTTTCCTCTCACGCTGTTGTCCGTTCCCAGTTCGCAGTTCCCTTTTAACTTTGATTTCAGCTTGTCTGTCGGCTCTGGCCATCAGTTGCAGTTGCAGTCAGGCATGTTTTTTGCATGTTTGTTTTTTTTTTTGTATACTCCTTGCGCTATTTATAGACGCGCTCCATTAGTTTTTGTGGTTGAGCCCAAGTCACCACAAATCAACTCAACTCACCACAACTCATCTCAACTCAGCTGTCAGCCGCAAACCAGACATTGACTCTTTTCAAGCTGATGATATCCAGCGCTGCCAATTTAGCTAGTTTTCGAATTGTAAAGGGGGAGTGGCATCCAAGATTAGAAATAAACTTGTTTTGCGTATGATATGTACCTAACTAAACCAACAAAAACTGCTGCTCTAGCTTTTATATTTTCCGAAATCGACGGACGGACGGACGGACAGACAGACAGCCAGAGCTATATCGACTTAGCACGTCATCCTGATTAAGAATATATATACTTTAGGGGGTCTGCCACGCCTCCTTCTGTGCGTTGCATGCATTCTCTCAAAGTGGTTAACCCTGTTTTTCCCATTTTCCAATGGGTACAGGGTATATTGGTATATTAATTTAATTTTTATATCGTGTACCGATGAAATGGATAGAAACAAGTTTAAAAACTTTGGAATAATTACGTAAAATATATTTTTTATCAATACGATGAGCTGGGTTTATATTGCATCTGTCCATTTATCCGTTTGTATTAATGGTCAGATCTCGAAAACTACAAGAGCCAGAACGTTCATTTTTGGAATGTAGCTAGGTTTATACCATACGCAGATCAAGTTTCTTTCAAATGTTTGGTTCCATTCATTAATGTCTACAAATTCTGTACATTTTATCCACAACCGTTCCTAATTCAAAGAGCTATGATGCATCAGAATTTTGGGTATTCTACTAGTATTCTAGTCGGTTGCGTCCTACTGAACGGCTCTGTCGATTCTGTTTATATTTATGTTAGCTTATTTTCTGGGGTATTTTGTAATATAAATCTGGCTATTTCTGTCAACACTGATGATATCCAATGGCCTGCTCTTTCGATTCTTCTGTAGAACCATACAGGTTCATGCATCTGTGAGTGTGTGCGTGTGTGTGTATGTATGAGTGTGTGTGTGTCTGTGTTTATGTGTGTGAAAGCTTCATTAAGCTTGAGAAAGCTAAGCTGGCTTACTCGAATGTAGGTAGCAAGTTAATTTATTTACATGCATAGTAGTATCTTTGTTGACGCCTTTCTTTTCGTTTTTTGTTTATGTTGTTAAATTAAAAGCTTTATTTTAAAGCAGAGCTAAAAGTTTTTGGTTCAGCTCCAAAAGTTGTGAAAAGAAAGAAAGTGTTTATGACAGTCACAAATATGTTAATGGAAAATTGAATTAGACGCTTTTGATTTCATAAATATTCAAACCTTGAGAGTATGAATGAAAATAAACAAGTTGCTTGAGTTAAAATGTTGAGATTATTTATTGGGATGAATGTAATATATAAATTACATTTTTTAAAACCGAATCTATTTCAACTTCTATAACAATCCAAAAGCCAACGATAGCCTAAAGCTAGAAATTTTGTTTGTAAAATCTTTTCTTAAACGATGCTCGAACCTCTGCTCCGGATATCCGGTAAAAATTCTTGGGTATTGCATTCCTGTTTAACATGGATGTTTCAATACTAAAATATATATATTTCTTATAAGACTTATATGAGTTTCGTCTACTAACAACATTTATTGTCCATCCTCATATAGTTAATTCGTAATATAATTTTTCTTGAACATTTCTATTCATATGCAAATGAGTGTTGGGATGCTACTGAATCGGCCAAGACTAAAGACCATAGCGAACCAGTAGATGGATAATTTCCATAGCCACGCCCCATGTCTTCCGCCTCTCTGTTGCTCTTTAACTGTTTTATTTGGCTTTTGGAATCTTCACGCGATAGCGCACAAAGCGGAAGCACATTAAATGTGCTTTCAATAGCAGCTTTTCCCCCCTATGCGAATGAGCCCTCGTTCCCCCCTTTCCCACTAGCCATTCTGCTCCATATTGCCCCAACTTAAGCACAATACACGCATCACGCACAATACGGCCGGCATTCATTTCCGGCTTGCTCTTGTAGATTCGGCCAACTGTGGCAACAGTGGCAACGGTGGCAACTCTGGCAAATAGTTTGTCGGTGAATTCTAACGCACAACGGTTGAATATGCGTCCATGAAGCATTTAATAGAGATTAATAGTTATATGGTGTGCTTGGCTGTCCGCAATTAACGCATCAAGCTTGACCCATCTATTAATAACCAAATTCATTTTAAAATTCTAAAATAAACCCAAGGATGTCCTAATGTACTTATACAATAATAATTACATAAGTAGGGCTAATTTGAACAATACTTTGAAAAGTCTGGAATTTTTACATCCTTTTTGTTGGCAATAAATTTCATCTTGGCTTTAGGGGAAAAAATTAATTTAATAAATAAAAAATATTGTTTCGATAATATCTTCTGTTTTTATTGACCAATTTTAATGCGCTTTTCAGGACAGTCAAATACAATAGAAGAGTGTATATAATCTAAATCAAAACTTTTAATGTTCAATATTACGCCTGTTATTTGGTTTTTATCGATTAGGACGTAAATGGGGCGTGGCATTCAAGATTTGAAAAAAACTAAATCTGCGTATGGTAGACATCTTTCAAAATAATCTACTATATGGGACCTGCCACGCCTCTTTTACCAAATTATTAAATTAAACGTGTGAAAATAAAAATACATACAGACTGACAGCGTCTGAATATCAAAACGAGATTCAATAAATATTTATATTAATACTAATAGATTCAATTAGGTAACGTCATTTATATATTTAATTTTGTATAGTATTTTCCCAACACTGTTATCAAATATATTGGACACAAATGTTACAGAATACAAACAATCCATGGTTTTGAATATTTAAATTGTCCATTTGTGTCTATTGCAGGCTATGAGTAATATTTGGATTGGTATAACCATATTACGATTATTATCAGCATTGACATTAACATATGTTTTACAAGCTGTTGCAATTCGTGTGTTGTCTGGTGATTATTTCACGATCCAAAACCCATATTGTGTGGAGTCGAACACGTTCAGAGTTGTATTCACTCATGTGATTAGTCACTATTCACAAATGGAACGTATGATCATAGTCTGATTAAGAAATAATCTGTGTAGTAATGCACGGCTTTGCTCGGGAACAATTGGTAAAGAGTTTATCTTCACTAAAGCTATATGGTAAATATCCGACAGTAGGAGACCCTATACGTTTGTTTCGACTCGAAAGATAATTATTTAAATAAATTGAATAACTTTTATACACATTATTACACACAGAGGCATACATGGAAAGTCGAGCAAATTGTCCGTTGCATATCTTCGCTGTTTCTTAATTGTGACTCCCAGAGTGAATCAGATGCAAAACTCTCCCTGTCTCACCTGATGATTTCATTTGGACGAGAAATTGTCAAGCTTTGTTTAATCTATGGTAGATGAGTGCAATTTATTTCCACTTTATCATCATGTTGGTTATTCAAATTAAAGAGTTTTTACCAGGCTTTGTAACGCTGCCGCTGTTTTTTAATCGTGCATGGCGTTTTTTTTACAGTTTTAGAAGGCTTTGTCTGCTAGACTTGTACCATATGTACACCATCATGATTGTTGGTTTTTGTTGTTGTTGTTGTTGTTTTGTGTTGTTTTTGTAGCTGTTGCTTTGCATGCACAGTTATGATAGCTGGAAAGCGGAGAACGAAAGAAAGAAACGTTTCACTTGTTGCTCTATTAACTTGCCTCAAACGCTAATGGCCAATACTTTAAGGCAAAGAGCACACGTTCCGTCTTGAACTCATCGGAACCGGAAGTGCTCTACATACAGTCTGTATGTCCATATATATATGTATTTATATACTACAGACGTCTGTATATAGCTAGCGGTATGCTATATAATTGACGGAACAATCTTTGCTTAGCAACAATTTGTTTACACGTTTAAATTGTTTAACAATTTGGCCCTCATGTTTATATTGCAACATGGAATACACTGAAAAAAACCTCAAAATACAAAAAATAAAAGCCAAAAGCCCAAATAAAAAAATTTGAAAACAGTCGGACGTAACCGACCGCAGAAGACCCTTTACTTTGAGTATATGTACATACAAACACAATCAGACGCACACACACTAAGCTACCCGCGTATGCAAGGCACACCACCCCCCCTCTGCCTAGTGCGGCAAATTGTCTGTGGCATATGGTCGCTGTTTCTTATCCGATCAAAACAAAATTCACAGCGTCGATAGAGAATGTCATAAGCTAGTTAAATACCAAATTCCAAATCAATATCTTTAAAACTGTGGCTACAGCAGCATTTTGCGGTTTGCGGGGGAAGGGGGGGAGGTATCCAAAATCTAAAACAAACTCGTACTGCTTGCTGAATAGGGGAACCTGAATTCCGAATATGGTGTCTCTAGCTCTTATAGTTGCTGAGATCTAGGTGTTCATACAGACGGACGGACAGACAGACAGACGGACAGGCGGACAGACGGACAGACGGACAGACGGACATGGCTATATCGACTCGGCTTGTCGTCCTGATCAAGAATATATATACTTTGTAGAGACGCCACGCCTTCTTCTGGGTGTTACACACATTTCCTCTTTGCACTAAACTAATAGACCTTTTTTACTTTTTTAAAGTAAAGGGTCTAATTAGTTGTATCAAATAAATCACATTGGTTACAATAACTTACAAAATGTATTACATAAATTACTGAATTGAAATTGTTCTCAGATTTAGAGAGAGCAAAATTCACATGAACGGCTGTGAATTATTTCTTAGCGTGTACTTAGTCAATTCAGTCAATACCCTGTAAATTCCCTGTTTACAGAAGATATTTGGTTTGCTTTTGTCGGCGACTTTTGATTTTTTTTATTTGCATCCAAGTAAATCGATAGAAAAATTATTGGTTATTACATATTTTTATCCCTATCTATTATTTATATTTATGCTTTTAGTTGTAAATCTCTACTTTAGTGAAAATCATTTGATATAGTTTTGATAAGTCGCGACGTTTCCCCTGAGACTGTTTTGTGGGTCAACGTCATGTTAGTCACAAGCTTCCCACTGATAAGCTCTTGGTTTTTTTTAGCTGAAGGCTCTAAAAAGTGAAAGCAGTCAACTCAGCACACGACAGACAACGCACGACACGCCCCCCGATGAATAAACAAAAAATTACAGCTAAAATTAGTTACAGTCATGCATAAAAGTATACACCCACACAGGCACATACCACCTACACAAAGCTAGGGTATTGTCGTGACGTCATTCTGTTAATCAGAAACAATTTATGCACACGATTTACATGAAATTGAATTGATTTCAAATACAAGATAATTTCATTCTATCTATTTTGTGCCTTTAATTATGGATAATTTTTCGTATGATGTAGAAATGCCCATTAAGCAATATCTTACAGCTGTACAAATTCTTAAAAACTACCGTAAAAATTTAACAACTTTTATAAAATGATAACATACGACTTATTTAAAAAAGTTATGTTTTCAAAACTAGTAAGATCTGAGCCGATTAATCAGACGCAGCAATCTTTATTTTAAATTCAAAATTTGAAATACGTATAAATTATCATACAAAGCGCAGCAGCAATGCTTCTTACTTTTTTTTTTGCCTGTACCACCACTTTTTCGTCTTTACTGCGCTGTTAGTAAGACGGCAAGACAAATCATGAAATATTGCTGCTTTAATAACTTCTGTGTTTATTAACAAATTTCGATGGGCTTTTCAGAAAAGATAAATGTAATAGTAGAGAGTATATATTCCGAATAAGAACCTGCTATGCTCAATATTATGCTTGTTGTGCGGTTTAACCGATTGGGGCCAAAAACGCATATGCTTAGAATAATTTTTAAGACAATATCAATGAAGTGCATATATATTTAAATATTTTAAAATTGACATTTTTATTTTATCACCTATATGTTAACCTCGTCTTTCTGATGAGGGGTTTCTTAGCCTTTTATTTATGTATTGCTACTTTAAAAATGCAGATTTTATTGCGGTTAATCTATGTTTTAAGTTTGGTTTCGACTGATCAAAACAGCTGATTTTCCATTTATGTCGCGGTGTTGTCGATTACGCACGACTGCAGCTGCTGTTGTTGTGCACACAAGTAAATTACAGTTTTTCTAGTATTTTGGATGCATGTCATCGCTCGCTTTATCTCAGGCTTTACCTCCAAACCCGAATGATGAGGCTGCTCTCCTCTCTGTGTCAATAATAATGATTTCGTGGAAGCCGTGCTGCGACCGCAAAAAAGGTGACGCACTCTTCACATCCACACGGCTCAAAAATCCGCATCTTGATACACTTAAAAAAAACTGTGCTAAATACTTACTATAATAAAACAAGGTTTCAATAAAATGGAACAAACTAACCAATAAATAATAATTACGTTACAAAATAAATATAAAATATATGGACGGGGCAGATCAGTGGGACGGAGGCTACAGTCGGACGTAACCGACAGTAGGAGACCCTTTACTTTAACTTTATGCCTTAACAAACACAGTCAAAGGCACGCACACTAACCTACCCGCGTATGCAAGGCACACCACCCCCCCTCTGCCAAGTGCGGCAAATTGTCTGTGGCATATGTTCGCTGTTTCTTATCCGATCGAAACGAAATTCACAGCGTCGATAGAATATCATAAGCTAGTTACGTACCAAATTACAAGTCAATAACTTCAAAGCTGTGGCTGCAGTAGCTTTTTGCGGTTTGCGGGGGAAGGGGGGGAGGTATCCAAAATCTAAAACAAACTCGTGCTGCTCGCGAAATAGGAGAATCTAAATCCCGAATATGGTGTCTCTAGCTCTTATAGTTGCTGAGATCTAGGTGTTCATACGGACGGACAGACAGACAGACAGACAGACGGACAGACGGACATGGCTATATCGACTCGTCTTGTCGTCCTGATCAAGAATATATATACTTTATGGGGTCTGCCACGCCTCCTTCTGGGTGTTACACACATTTCCTCTTTGCACTAAACTAATAGACCCTTTTTACTTTTTTAAAGTAAAGGGTCTAATCAATAAAAAATTAGTAAGCATTGAAGATACATTTTTATACCCTGTCTGCATTGAAAAAATGGAAAATACAGGGTTATTTACTTTTTCAGAATGCATGTAACAGGCAGAAGGAGGCGTGGTAGACCCCACAAAACATATATGTACATATCTTTTTTATCAGTATGACGAGCTGAGTCGATATAGCCCTGTTTGTCAGTCTGTCCTTCTGTCCGTCTGTTTAAACGCGTCGATCTTAGCAACTATAAGAGCTAGAGCACCCATTATGGTCATTTTCTAAAGGTGTCTACCATTCGCAAGTTTATTTCTAATTTTGGATGCCACGCCCCTACCGCGAACAATTACCATAAAAAGAATATATTGACCAATTAAAGACATGTAAATCCATCTACGTAAATCTGTGTTGTACGAACTGTAGAGATGATAAATATATACCAATTCTATAAATTATAAATAAATCGGTTCATTAATAAAATAATTATGATTAATTAAAGACTTTCATAGCACCATGCCATACACATAAGTGATAAGGGCGAGCGTGAGCTATGGTACAGGGTATAAGAATTAGACAAATTTTTATTTAAAAATGTATTAAACAAATTTTTCTCAGTGTTCGAACTGCAGCTTGTAACTGAGCATGACAGCATAAATAACATAAAACTCCTGTGCGTCGACTGCGATGTCAACGTTAACGCCGACTTCGACTTTGACTTGAGCAGCGACAGCGTTGACCACTGTTGCCAAGCAGAAAGCTATAAATATATGGAAAAATAAAGCTATACAATTTTACAAAAAAACCAAAACAGAAACAGAAACCTGAGATAAAATAAAATAAAACAATATACTATAATTTAACACCGAAATAATAATGATCTATCAAACTTAGTTCGGACATAACCCACAGTTGAAGCACCTAAACCTGCATTTTTGGGGTCTACCACGCCTCTTTCAGGATGACACACACATTTCCCATTTGCACTAACTCAATAGATCTTTTCTACAGGGTCTTAAAAGGGAATTATTGAAATGCTGCTCATAACAAGCCAGAGTTGGCGGGAAAAAAGCGCATTTGGCAGCAATGGCGGTGACATATGAACAAGCCAAAGCGATGACTCAAATTGTCGGTATGCTAGGGCCGGCAACACCTTTCGTTGTTGTTCTAAGAAGTTCTCTCTCTCTCTCTCTCTCTCTCTCTCTATCTCTCTCTCTCTATCTCTCTCTCTCTCTCTATCTCTCTATCTCTGGCGCTCAGTCGATCAGTTGTCTGGGTTTTGAGCTCTCAGCGTCGCATGCAATGCAGTTCAATAAAGTTCGTTAACATGACGGACGGACTGACTACTCAGAGCGTCAACAGCGACAGAGGCAGCGGCAGCGCACAGTGGTTGTTGCTTTTAAAAAAAAAACTGGTTTTATGATCAGCTGATTATCCATAGCTGCCACAATTTTAAAGCTTCAAAGTTTCAAAATGTATTACGATCGCATAAAAAACAGCAAAGATATTCAATAGACAATTTGAAATACTGGGCTGAGTGGGAATATGTCGCATACAAAAACCAAACTACAGGGTATTCTAATGAAGGTTGCGCCCGACTGGGCTTTTATATTTTATTTGTTTATTTTGAAAAGTCCAAATATTGAAGTTCAATTATTTTGGAAAATAAGGAGATTTATTTTAATAAATTTGACCCAATAGTTCCTTAGGATATAGCCTATCGATGTGGTCATATTTTTTTCACATATATAAAATTGTTTTGTTTCTTTTAATATTTATTAAATGTAGAAACCGTAGAGTAGAAAAATTGTACCTTAACAACACATGGAAATATACATAAAATGGATATATAAAATAATTAAAAAATTTTTTTTTTTAATAATTGTTGCGTTTTCCATACAGTTGCAACCACTGTGCAGCGGCAGCGTTGGCTAGTCATCAGAGCAGCGACGCCAGCGATAGCAGAGCGTGCTATCAGCCGTTGTCTTTGTGTTGTTGTTGTGTTTGTTGGTATTGTTGTTGCTGTTGTTGTTGTCTTTGGGCGCTGCATTGTTTTAAACGCTGGCAGATCGTAACTTTGGCCTTTGTGCTTTTGTCTGTTTCAGTAATGAAAGAAACATCGAGAGCGTCGTGTCGCGTTTTTTGCTGCCGTCTCTGAATCGAAACTATATATAGAATATTTTACTAAATATACTAAATAACTGCTATTATTAATTATATTATTTATTTATTTTTGTTGCTGTTATTTGTGTGTGAATAAAATCTAATAAAATGGTGCATCTCTATCAGCGACGACGCAATCGCGAACAGGTGGGTGAAGGGTGAAGGGTGGTGGGTGGTGGGTGGTTGCGCCCACGTGCCACGCCCTTCAACATATCAAATCGCTTGGAATGAAACTCATCGCGCAGCGCATGTCAAGTGCCTAATTAAAAGTAGCTGCAAAATGAATGAGCGAACCGAATGAATGACGAATAAATATGGAAATGGAAGTGGAAGTGGGAATGGAAGTGGGAATGGGAATGGTGGGCATGAGAAAGGCGATTGGAATGAGCATAGGAAGTGGAACTTCCAGTTCTGCTTACTCTCTGCAGAGTGTAATATAATAGAGTCTAAATTGTATATAAGTATGTGTAATTTCGTATAGACTTCATTTATGTTTAAATCCCAGAAGGTTCTGCTTGAGGCATAGGAGAACCCAAATACCAAAAATTGTGTTTTTATCTCTTATAGTTTGCGAGATCTAGGTGTTAATACGGACAGTCGGACATGGATTTTATGGACACTATCGACTCAGCTCGTCTATGGTACTAATAAAAAACTAAGAAGAAGCATTGCTGCTTTTCGAATGGATTTACGACAAGCATTAGTAGAATGCAAAAACAAATATTGTTTTTGTTTTTTTGTGAAAATATAAAAATTTTTATTATACTATATTTTATGGTATACTATTACTGTTATGTGTAGTAATTTGCACCATAGTGATGTGTAATATTTCAATTTATATATACAATTGTATATATTTACTCCTAAAGAATAGGGTTTTTAATTGTTTTTGTATGTACGATATTCCTTGGTTAAGCAGATCTATTTATTGGAATAGAGATATATGAAGCCATTCCCGCGTAAAAATCGTAAGCGGCCAAAGCAAATTTTGCAGGTGAACGTTTTTTTTCGCGAGAACGCGTTTGAAATTCGCAGCAAATGTGGCGCTTACGATATATTTGACAGGGTGATATCTCAGTAAATACGTTGAAATAAATTATGAAATTCTTTGGGTAGATGGGTTGATTAATTATGTACATAATTGCATCAAAAATCGAAAAAAAAGATTACGATTTTCAGTTACTATCTATCCATCCATCTATCTATCTATCTATCTACTATCCACTATCTCATCTACTCATCTATATAGTTTTGAGACAGAACTTGAGCTTGAATTATTCCAATATTTCTACAGAATTTATTGAAAGATCAATAAATGTAAAGTTATCTTAGCAAATCTGACATTATCCTCACTTATTGGTTTTTATAATAAAATATAGGGACGGGGCAGATCAGTGGGACGGTGGCTACAGTCGGACGTAACCGACCGTAGGAGACCCTTTACTTTGAGTATATGTACACACAAACACAATCAGACGCACACACATTAAGCTATCCGCGTATGCAAGGCACACCACCCCCCCTCTGCCCAGTGCGGGAAATTCTCTGTCGCATATATTCGTTGTTTCTTATCCGATCAAAACAAAATTCACAGCGTCGATAGAGAATGCCATAAGCTAGTTACATACCAAATCACAAGCCGATAGCTTCAAAACTGTGGCTACAGCAGCTTTTTGCGGTTTACGGGGGAAGGGGGAAAGGTATCCAAAATCTAAAACAAACTCGTGCTGCTTACTGAATAGGGGAACCTAATTACCGAATATGGTGTCTCTAGCTCTTATAGTTGCTGAGATCTAGGTGTTCATACAGACGGACAGACAGACGGACAGACGCACAGACGCACAGACGCACAGACGGACAGACAGACAGACGGACAGACGGACATGGCTAAATCGACTCGTCTTGTTGTCCTGATCAAGAATATATATACTTTATGGGGTCTGCCACGCCTCCTTCTGGGTGTTACACACATTTCCTCTTTGCACTAAGTTAATAGACCCTTTTTACTTTTTTAAAGTAAAGGGTCTAAAAAGCTGGATGTGCATATCGCAAATGAGTTATATTGATGAAAATTGCCTTTATTATTCATATTCATATTCATGTATTGCTGTAATTGAAATTCAATATGCTCTTTGCTATTAAATGAAATTCTGAGAAACTGCTTGCGGTTTCCAATTGTCGGAAGTAAACAGCAGATTTTTAACTCGTGTCGCCCTTCTACGTCTTGGCATTGTGTTTCGCAGAAAAACTATCGTATTTGTTAGGTTTATTTTTGCTTTTTGCGAGAATTCGCTGAGAATCTAATTAGAGCGAGTTTTCATTTCAGTGGCTTTTCCAGGGAAATGTCTAGATATAGAATGTGTATCTAATATGGAGGGCTTATCATTGCTGGCTTGTTCCGATTGTTACGTGTGCCGTTATTGCCGCTTATCAGGAATTCCGACCAACATAATGAAACACTACTGTCACTCTGCTTACTCTGATTCTCAGTATCAATTTCCGTATCTATGTGGCATAATCATCTGCAGTCAAACACTATTTATAATTCCATATAATAAATTGATTCGAATGCATCTGGGTTATGTTGTTGTTTAAACAGTTCTTAAGAACGTCATGTTATTGATGTTATTGACCTCTTTTCGCAAAGTTTTATAGCCTCAAGGTTAAAGCAATTTCCCTCGTTTCATTGCCGTATCGATAGCTTTTGCTTATCGCGGTTTCTACTTAAATCTATCAATCGCATGCGGCAATTATTTTTTAGACCCTTTACTTTAAAAAAGTAAAAAGGGTCTATTAACTTAGTGCAAAGAGGAAATGTGTGTAACACCCAGAAGGAGGCGTGGCAGACCCCATAAAGTATATATATTCTTGATCAGGACAACAAGACGAGTCGATTTAGCCATGTCCGTCTGTCCGTCTGTCTGTCTGTCCGTCTGTGCGTCTGTGCGTCTGTGCGTCTGTCCGTCTGTCTGTCCGTCTGTATGAACACCTAGATCTCAGCAACTATAAGAGCTAGAGACACCATATTCGGTAATTAGGTTCCCCTATTCAGTAAGCAGCACGAGTTTGTTTTAGATTTTGGATACCTTTCCCCCTTCCCCCGTAAACCGCAAAAAGCTGCTGTAGCCACAGTTTTGAAGCTATCGGCTTGTGATTTGGTATGTAACTAGCTTATGGCATTCTCTATCGACGCTGTGAATTTTGTTTTGATCGGATAAGAAACAACGAATATATGCGACAGAGAATTTCCCGCACTGGGCAGAGGGGGGGTGGTGTGCCTTGCATACGCGGATAGCTTAATGTGTGTGCGTCTGATTGTGTTTGTGTGTACATATACTCAAAGTAAAGGGTCTCCTACGGTCGGTTACGTCCGACTGTAGCCACCGTCCCACTGATCTGCCCCGTCCCTATATTTTTTATTTATTATTAATTGCACTTAATGGCGTAATTTGATAGTTAATGCCGTGAAAGTAAAGTCATTCATGCAGCGCAGTTCCATATTAGCGATAAAAAGATGCCACCGATCATATAATTACTGAACAGCAATAGGAAATTAATTAAGGTTTATATTCAGATTTTTGAAATCGAATAACGAGCATCTAAAATACACTCATTTAAGAGGGGAAAAACGGTAGTTGTTAACAATCGATTAGTCATCTGCAATCGATTGTTTTCTATAACTATAACTTTGAATTCTAAAACAAATAAATTAAAAAACATTCATCCACTAATTACCATAATTACAATCATCTATTACATTATTTTAGTATCGCTTAGTTTGAATCGATAATTTATTCGATGCATATTATCCTTTGCATGCTCTCCCAGTAATTCATCATTAACTAATTCGATGCTCATGCGCTTCTTCTTCCTCCACAGGCTGTCAAACAGTTCATAGATCTCTGCAATAATTTTGGTGCAAACTACCCAACTGCCGCCACGTCCGCCCCCTCTAGCTCCAGTTCCAGTTCCAGTTCCAGTTATCCAAACACCAACACGAACGCCAACGTCAGCCAATCAAATTTTCACATCACCATCAATTCCAATTCCAATTCCAATACGAATTCCAATTGCAACAACACAACAACAACAGCAGCTGCAACATTTGCTCAAGAATCACAACAAACACAAACAGCAGCTGGCACAACGGCATTATCATCATCATTATCATCATCAGCATCGGCGTCGGCGTCGGCATCGGTTTTCCCAATCAGGCGTCACATCTCGCACACGACAGCCGTAAAGTTTCTGTACGCCCGTAAATTCGATATACCCCGTGCCGTATCGCTCTACGAACAGCATGAGCAGATACGCCAAAGGGAATACCTCTACAACATTGATCCGGATGTGGAGCCATTGCGTTCCGAGCTGCAAACGGGCAAATTCACCATTCTGGTATGTATCCCAAGGTGAATACTCATCTTCAACTAGGGTGAAATTGATCAGCGCAACAGTAAGATCACATTAGTTGAATTTGCTAATATCGAAAGGTTGACAACATTGATATCGATATCGATATAATTTTTGAGAAGCAAGCAGTCGGAGCTTGTTTACCAGCGTTATATCAAAAGATTAGATAGTGATTAATTATATCGGGTAGACCTGTAATTACAGAGCCTTTAGCATCCAGCTGTTTTACGCTATCATCAATTGCTGTAATCTAACGATAAAATATTAACTTGATGTCAGTGTTCATAATAAAACTTGCCATGATTTGCAACATATCGGAGAAGCTTTCGAGAATCTATAGCTATAGCCTATAGGATAACCGCATTTTTGGCTCTATTTAAATTTTTTGTGTATGTGTTCATTTGAAATTTTGATAATATCTAAAACAAACTTGAATTTTGAACCAAGTTTGAACAGGATTAGCCATTGGAGTGTATTCAGTTCTTAAGTTGGGATATTCTTATGCTTTACCGACCTGTAATACACGAATTCTTTTAAATTTTTATGTTATTGACCTAGCTATGTTTTTATACCCTGTACCCATGGAAAATGGGAAAACAGGGCTAATTACTTTATCAGAAGGCGTGGCCGACCCCACAAAGTACTATATATTTTATTGTATTTGATTTCTTCCAATTAAATTATTTCTTCTTCTTGCTTTTAGCCGGCACGCACCTCGAGTGGAGCGGCAATCGCGCTCTTTACTGCCAGCCGGCACAGTCCGTTGAGTGCCTCGCATACGACAACATTACAGGGTATTGTGTATCAGTTGGACTGCGCGCTACAGGATACGGAAACGCAGCGTGCTGGACTGGTGTTTATCTACGATATGAGCGGATCGAAATATTCCAATTTTGATTATGATCTATCTCAAAAGATACTCACGCTGCTGAAGGTGAGTTACTTTTGATTGCATACTTTTGGGCTGTGGCAGAAATTCGGTTTTTATTCTCGATTGTAGATATAGATGGTAGAAACTCCCTAATTGTGTCTTTGGAGCTCATTATATAGCTCTTTTGCCAATGGGTCATACTCAAGCCCACTCTGCTGTCCAACCTTAGCTAACTACCTAGGCTTGACACAGATTTTGGCAATGTTGGTCCAAGAAACTCGGTCAACTTGGCCACAAAGCGTGGCTAAATTGAGCTATATGTATGCTTGCATCCATTGTGCGGTTACTGCAGTTCCATTCAGATTCGGATATACTCGTAATTCGCTTCATAAGCCGAGAATTAGGTACAACATAGTATATATATATAAATATCTAGTATATAAATAAACTTGCAAATTCCAAAAGTGCCATGTTGACTCTCTCTCTGTCTCTCTCTGTGCCATTCGCTCTGCTCCATTTGTAGAGCTAACAATAGAGCGACTCGGAAATCCTTTAGACGCAACACGGGGTTGCCACCCAGCGGAAATAGTTTAAACTTAACAATCAGCGCAACAACTATGCCACACAGCGAAATTAACCCTTTTTTTATAACCCACACACACACACACACACACAGTGTGTGTAGGCACACGCCCACGCCCACGCCCCTGCCCACGCACACACACACACAAATACACAGAGAGACGGTTGGTACGCCTACGGCGGCAAGTAGATGAGACTCAGACGTCATTTTTTCATACGCAACCGATTCGGAAGGGCTGCAGTCGCACGCAACCGACAGCCGAATACATAGGGTATTACTGCCTACTTACTACCATTAAACGAATAGGTTTCCCTCATAAATTCCGAGTTTATTAACCGATTGCCAAGCGCTTTTTAGGATATATGTATTAATATTATGACACAGAGCACACATTTTAATGGCAATCTTGTGAATTTCAATTGTTCGTGTTATACGGTTTTAAGCGATTTGTGGGCGT
This sequence comes from Hypselothyrea guttata, assembly GCA_035045125.1. NCBI lineage: Eukaryota > Metazoa > Arthropoda > Insecta > Diptera > Drosophilidae > Hypselothyrea > Hypselothyrea guttata. The sequence goes on from JAWNNJ010001105.1 coordinate 28,919, forward strand.
GGCATTCAAAATTTCAACTGAACCTGATCACCTATGTACCTATGCATTCCAAATTTTACTGCTCTAAGATCAGAAGAAATACAGACAGGGTTAGATCGTCCCAGCTCGCCAACTTGATCAAGAATATATATAGACCACGCCTCTTACTTTTTGTTATATATACATATCGACTTTACGCATTATCCTGATCAGGAATATATATACTTTGGTAATGCTTTGACACGCCGTTTTCTGCATGTTGCATACATTTGCACAAATTCAGTATACCCGTTTTGCCCATTTTGAATGGGTGCAGGGTAGAAAATCAGATGAAACACTGCACAGAGGGAGGCTGCAACAACAACAACAACAACAACAGCAATAACAGGTAGTTGGGATTGTTGTTGTTTACTTGTTTCATTCATGTTTTAGCAGCGTACACCAGGGGGAATTGATAAATATATACATACACACATACACAAATAATATACGATAAATATACATACATACGTACATAAATAATATGTATGTATGTGCGAGTTGTTGAAGGCTTTTGGCGATTTATTTTTGTTTATGCACAGAATTTGGAAATTTTAAAAATTATTAATTTTACATATGTACGTAAACAATACGAACAACGAAACAGAAAAAATAAGAAAAAACAAAATAAAATAAAATAAATACTCTGAGCAACAATCAAAATTTGCGTGGGCAGCGGAGCAGCAGCTGAGAGCCTAGAGAAACTGAGAGCAACATGCGCTCTTTTGCGTATGTGTGGGTGTAGTGGACAGTGAGAGAGCGAGAGAGAAATAGCGAGAGAGAGGAAGAGAGAAGTGCGAGAAGAGCTATCTGTAATTTACAAAAGGTAAAGCTCTGCGTATCGAAACCCCGCTACAGTAGAACAAATATTGTGAAACATTCACGAAAATATGTATAAATAAGAATATTTTTACTTTTTAGACCCTGTACTTTAAAAATGTAAAGGGTCTATTAATTTAGTGCAAATGACAGATGTGTGTAACACAGGATGATGAGCTGAGTCGATATAGCCATATCCGTCTGTCCGTCCGTATGAAAATCTAGATCTCAGCAACTATAAGAGCTATTCGGTATGTGAATTGCATTACGATCGGATAAGAAACAACGAAGAAAATACAAAGTACAGGGTCTACTAAGGTCAGTTACGTCCGACTGTAGCTCCGTCCTTACTTGTTTTTACTGTACTATTAAATATTATGTATTTTTGAAATGTATTTTTGAAAACAATTAAATTTTTTTTCTTTGATTTATTACTAAAATTTTACTTTTGCACTCAAATGATTGAGAAAAATCCACAACGCATAAAAATCGGTTGAGTTTTGGTAAAGTTATGCCAATTCAAAGTTTAAGAAAACATTTTTTTTTCGTTTAGGGATTAATAACACCCACATGATTCTATTATTCAGAAAGAATTATTGCCTTTAACAGTTTAGCAAAATTCAAAATCAGAACAATTTCAATTTAGAAAAGCAATGAGAATGAGGGAAGGGGCAAAGAAAAGAAGTTATACGAATGATTTTATTTTTACAATCCGACAAAATATTACAAACGATTGAAACATTGTCTACTGATCGGTAAAATTTTTACAACGGATAATATATTTGTCAATTTTTTTTTAAATATTTCTGAAAATACAAAGTAATTTTATCAACGGGCGAATATAGATAGCTTAAGGCGAAAAATCAAATGCCAATCAAACAAGAGTCGAAGCACTGTGCAGCAAAGTTTGTTGCTTTCTGAAGCTTTCGCGCTGCGCACTGTGGGCACAGGGTGTCACGCGCGTATGCGTAACGTCCGCACAGATTACTCATACGCCGGGTAAGCGTTAACTGTGAAGTTGTTGTAATAAAGCCCATGTACACACAGTGCACAATAAATATTTATTATTAACGATTGTGCATGTGTGCGTAAACTGGGTAAAAAGATTAAATTCATATTGGAAAGCGATCGTAAACTTTATTGCGTGGCACAGTGGAACACAGCTGTCATGCAGTGCAAACAAACAGACACACGGAAAGAGATAGAGACAGCGAAAGAGACAAAGCGATAGGGAGAGAGGGAGAGAGATAGAGAGAGACACGCATTAAGTCGCACTGACATATTTTCACTCTCGCTTTTGGCACGCGCTCGCGCTCTCACTCTCAGCTGGGCCGTGACCAGCAGTGTTGCCAGTTGTTTACCAGAAAAAAGCTGTTTTTGTTTTTTTAATATTTCTGTTAAGTGTAGAAACCGTACAGCAGAAAAATTGTACCTTAATAACATATGGCAATACACATAAAAATGAAACCAAACCCCATATCAGAGCATGAGCATTAAATAGAAAACAGACGGAGTAACAGACAAACAGATGGAAGGGCGGACAGACAGACGGACGGACAGACAGATGGACGGACAGACAGACGGACAGGCGGACAGATGGACGGACGAAAAGACAGACGGACGGACGGACGGACATAGCTATATCGACTCGGCTTGTCGTTCTGATCAAGAAAAGTCGGGAAGAGCACAAAAAAAGCTAAACAAAATTTAAAAAAAAAATAAAAAATTATGCAGAAAACAACAAAATTATCTGCTTTAAATTTAAAGTGTCAAAGGCAAATATTGATTAAAATAATGCAGGAACCGTAACGATTATAATTTTTAATACAAAATTAAAAAATAATCGTTTTTGTTCTTAAAAAAAATAATTAAAATTAATAAATAAATAGGAGATTTCCAGTGGGGTGTACAATAGATCTACTAGGTCGCAGTGCAGAATTCCCCAAGAATAATAATAAATAAATAAATAATAAAAAAAGAATAAAAAATGACAACATAACTTTAAATGTTGCTTATTTTAGCATGAATTCTGTGAAATTTAAGAAACAACTGACAAGCTGAATTGTGTTTGAAAAACGCCAAAAGCAGTTTCACAAGTTTTCTACATCACTATGGTATAAATTACTACACATTACAGTAACAGTATACCATTAAAAATAATAAAAATTTTATATTTTCACAAAAAAAAAAAAAACAAGTTTTCTGGCAAATGTTTTTCTGAGAATACCTAGCTGTTTCTGGCGGGAAAAAAGCGCATGTGGCAACAGTGGGGCCGTGACAAGCGTCGCTCTCCCACTCGCAGTGATCGCTCTCTTTCTCTCTCTCTCTCCCTCTCTCTCTCTCTCTCGCTGCGCGCTCTCTTCGTAGGCGCGTTGTTGCCAGTGGCTATCTTTCATTTGATTAACTAATTCAGTTGACGAGTTCTAGTCGAACGTAATAGATTGATTATAAGGCAACAACAGAGCGAAGAATAAGCTCAAAGAAAACCGAATAAAAACGTGCGAAGCAGACACGAAGATTGTGCGTTTTGTCGTATTGTATGAACTGTTGCCGATTGTTGTTGTTTTTTCTATATATCGTGCCGGCTCGTTAACCGTTTCCGTTACGCCCCCCTCCCCCACCTGCCGCCCCCTGGCTTTATTTTCTTGTGTTGTGCTTTGTGTTCAACTGAAATTTCTTATAACTACTAAACTCAAACTTAATTCAACTCAAACTCAAACTCAAATTCAAATTTAAATTTAAATTCAAACTCAACTGAAACTCAATTATTTGCTATATAGCATTAATGTTGTTATTTTTAGTGTGCTCTCACGCACATACATATATAATATAAATATATATATATTATATATATTGCTCATTCATAGCTCAGTTGGCTTAAATAAGTATATTGCGTCTATATTTCATGTTATTTTTACAACATGCGCTTTGTGCTTGTTTTTGTTGTTGTTGTTGTTGTTGTTGTTGTTACTGTGTCTGACATTGACGCAAATGTTGAGTTTTTAGACCCCATACCGGAGATATTCACAAAAGGGTCTATTAGGTTAGTGCAACTAGGACACAACCAAAAGAGGCGTGGCAGATCCCACAAACAAAAATTATATTCTTGATAAACTCGGTCTCGCCAACTATAAGAGCTAGATACCACTAAAAGTTGTACTATTTAGGTTCTCCTACGCACTATTTTAGATTTTTGATACCTCCCTATCTTCCTTTCTACGCTTACCGCAAAAGAAACAAAAAAACACAGTTGCCACAATTTGAAAGCTACAAATTTATAATTTGTTGTTCTACGATCGGATGAGAAACAGCGCAGATATGTAAGAGACAATTTGTGCATAATCGATAACAAATTCAAGTGTGAAAATTGTAATTAGTTTGCTGTGATTCATGAAAGACAAACTACGGGGTCTGCTGCTGTCGGTTACGTTCGACTGTAGCCTTCCATGCTGCCGATCTGCTCCGTCCTTACCGGTTTTTGTTTCTATTTTGAGTATTTAACTGTGTGCATACATACAAACATATACATACATACATGTAGTATGTATATAAGTTAAGTTGTTTGTGAACTTAAAATGCAAATTCAAAGTCAACCAAAATAACAAACTTGTGCGCCATTATTTAGCGCTTTGTTGTGCTATTGCTTACATACAGACAAATAAAAGTACGTAGTGCTTTATGGCGTTTAATTGAATTGAGCATTTCTGTTGAAATAGGCGCAAACATTCGCTCAAGTTCGCAACCGTATGAACCATATGGGCGTTATGGTTTGTGTCAAGGCTAAATGCAAATTGCAATTTGAACAATTGAGCAAAACAAAATGCATTCGACCTACGCCAGCTGGCAATACGCAAGATCAAACCTATCGAAAACTAAGCAGCAATTATCGGGATTTTTTTTTGTTTTTTTTTTTGTTTTTTTTTGACGCAGGCTGGCAACTCTGGCGCAAGCAACACAAGCAAAATAGCACAGCTGCAAAAATGCAACCGTGCCACATTGCAACCCTCAGCTGTGTTGTGCTCTTGCGCTGTTCTCCCTGCTCTCTCCGCTCTCTTTGAGCTCTCTCTCTCTCTCCGCTCTCGCATGCAACCCTAAGCAGTTAGCGGTTTATTTTTGAACAGGGTTGCTAAACTGCGCTAAAGTTGCCAATAGCTTGAAGCTCTCTCTCAGAATTCTCTCGCTCTCGCTCTCTTTCGCTGCCTGCGCCTGCGCCTGCAGTGCGCGTAGCGAGAGCAGTGGCTGTGACAGCGACGGAGGCAGCGACGGCGGCGGCGGCGGCGGCGGCAGCGGCTGTGGCAAACAGACGTAGTTCAGCTTTCAACGACGACGCGTAGCAAGCCAAGTATACCGTTAGCGTTGCCATTACCGTTAACCCAATAAACACAGCAAATTGCAACTAAAAGAGTCAAATTCAAACTACAGAAAAACAACAACAACTGTGCAACATTACAATAAATCCCTAGCTACAACAAAAAACAAATGAAAACACAAAATACAAAATAAAAAAACGCGTATTTAGCTAATTTTTTTTCTTGTGACATACTAAAAAGTGAAAAGTGACAACTGTGAATTTTGCTCAGCCAAAGAAAATTGTAAGCAAAACGCATGTGTATTGTGCAGTGTGTGTGTGTGTGTGTGTATCTCGCACACGCGGTGGGCGCTGCTTTTTGTTGTTATTGCTGCTGTTGCAAGTGCCACAATTTGTTGCTGTGTTATCTGATTAGAAGCTGCCACATTTAAATATATATGTACAGCGAGAAAAGTATCTACAAGTGCAAACCAGACGCTGCCACACACCACCCCTGCCCCTGCCCCTGCCCCTCCCTCCAACCACCTACCCCCTTGCGCCGCCATGCGGCATACGCTCTTCGCTGCTGGCGTTGCCGTTACTGTAAACTGCATGTGAAGCGGCTGTCTCTCTTGCCACCTCCCCTTCCTCTCTCCGCTCTCCCCTCTTCCCTCTTCCTCTCCCTCTCATCCTTCCTTCCTCACTTCCTCCCTTCCGCTCACCGTCTGCTTGCCTGCTGTCTGCTGTCTCTTGTCTGCTGTTTTTTGTTTTCATTTCGACAACATCTTATTTTTTACAATTTGACAATAAACGTATCTCTCGTTTTTTGCAATTGTGCAACAAATGGCAGCAGCAACAACATCAACAACGACAAGTGCATTATATAATTATAGAAATTATAATAAATCAACAAAACAAATCAACCTTAGGTCTTATAAACACACACCCCTCTGCTCCCCATACCATTTAATTGTGGGAATATTTCAACAATTGCCAAATCAACAAATCCATTTACTTATAATGCATCCAAATAAATGCCTGTAAATAATTCAACCTGGAACAACAACGACTACAAATAGGCACAGCTGGAATTACTGTTATAGAGAAACTAGACCGACCATACAGGTACCGCCCGAATTAAATTAAATGTACGTTTTTTAAATAAACTATATATTGATTAATAGGTGCTCAAAGGTTGCGAGTTTCTTTAAACAATTGTAGATCTCAAAAATACAAAATATAAATAGATTGATTATTCCAATATTCTAATCGTACACAGACCCTACTTTTACCGTTATCTTTTTTCGTTTTTGATTAAATTCAAATTCGTAAGATCTTAGTTGGCGTGATAACATTTCTATTGGAATTAGTTTTCAATGAAGTTTTCGCTTAAACTGATAAATCACTTACGAAATATGTAGTGGAAACTTATTTATAGTCTATTGTACCTATTTCCAATGGTATAATATGGTTAAGATTGTTTTATGAAGCTCTGCCTAGGAGAAAATATTGGTGTTTTTTGCATACATACGATATATATATTTTATATTCCTGGATATACAGCTATGGCCATAGAAATAGCACACTTGAAAATTTCAACTTTGTCCGATCATAACTCGCTTGTTATACATCCGATATTAATATTTTTGGTCTTAAATAATTAGTGCAATATGCTATATCATTCACAAGATTTATTTACCGTTATCTTTTACCGTTTTTGAGTTTTGCTAAATTTAAGTTCGAGAGAGCTCATATGGCTTGGCCACAGAAATAGCACACTTTGTAATTGAGGAAGCTGATTCCAATTTTCGTCGTAGCCTTTTCGCTTAAATATTAGTTAAATTATTTAAGTGTAATATAAAATTGATTAAATAATGCCAAAATGGGTAGTGGAGGGCGTTGCCCGGGTGAGAAAAAGAGCCTTATGTAGGATATAAACAAATACAGGGAAAATCGTGCTAAAATTGTTATTTTAGTCAAATTTTCCAAGAATTTGGTATGCAATTAACTTAATTTAGTAACAGCAACTAATATTTAGTCATCTAAGAATATAAAACAACATCCAAAGCAAAAAAAAACGGACTTCAAAAAAGATAGTCCAATAGCACGTATGAGCAACGCTGATCCTTTTGCCCCGTTTCGAAGGATAACGCAGGAATTTTAACAAAATTGTGGTTCTAATATAACCAGAATACCTGTCCCAACAAGCCCCAATTAAGTTTTGGTCAATAGAAAAATAAGCCGAAGATTGCGAGACCTGGCAAAACAAAACATTGCACCAAGCAGGTGCGTTGCACAAAAATACATGGAATATCACCGCAAAATTCTTCTATGCACAATGTTTTGTTTTGCCAGGTCTCGCAATCTTCGGCTTATTTTTCTATTGACCAAAACTTAAATTGGGGCTTGTTGGGACAGGTATTCTGGTTATATTAGAACCACAATTTTGTTAAAATTCCTGCGTTATCCTTCGAAACGGGGCAAAAGGATCAGCGTTGCTCATACGTGCTATTGGACTATCTTTTTTGAAGTCCGTTTTTTTTTGCTTTGGATGTTGTTTTATATTCTTAGATGACTAAATATTAGTTGCTGTTACTAAATTAAGTTAATTGCATACCAAATTCTTGGAAAATTTGACTAAAATAACAATTTTAGCACGATTTTCCCTGTATTTGTTTATATCCTACATAAGGCTCTTTTTCTCACCCGGGCAACGCCCTCCACTACCCATTTTGGCATTATTTAATCAATTTTATATTACACTTAAATAATTTAACTAATATTTAAGCGAAAAGGCTACGAAAATTGGAATCAGCTTCCTCAATTACAAAGTGTGCTATTTCTGTGGCCAAGCCATATGAGCTCTCTCGAACTTAAATTTAGCAAAACTCAAAAACGGTAAAAGATAACGGTAAATAAATCTTGTGAATGATATAGCATATTGCACTAATTATTTAAGACCAAAAATATTAATATCGGGGATGTATAACAAGCGAGTTATGATCGGACAAAGTTGAAATTTTCAAGTGTGCTATTTCTATGGCCATAGCTGTACATATGTTTAATTATAATATTTTATATATTTCTCATTCGTCCCTGAGAAAAAGTTTACAGAGCTTTAAGTATTTTTGTAAAGTTAGCTAGATTAGGTAAATTGTTTATTTATAGATCTTATTCCTAGTAGTATGTATTTGTCATGCTTTATGCACTGTTCGCTTAGTAATACTCCAGTGTTTAAAGCTGAAATTCTTGTAAATCCGAGCCTTAGTCAGTTGCATGTGACTAATTTAACACCTACTTCATTTGGTCTCAGCATTGAAATATGAGAGATATTCAAGTCTGTTTTTGGGAAATCCGGAAATGTATGTTAGTTTGCGTATCTGGTGTCGGTTCTTGAAAATCGATTCATTCGCTGGAGTTTCATTGAATTTCATGAAAAGGAAACTTTATTTATTTTGAGTGAACCAAAACAAACTTTTATCCGGTATTGTGGATTATTCAGACAGAACCATCCATGACATAACCCAATAACCATACTCTCCCTATAAACAATACCAGAAACGTGTACCTAAGCAGAGATGATAAATGGCAAGACAAAGTGAAGAAAGAATAGCATATTAAGAATCACAAATGGCATGAGTCAATGAAATCACAGCTGTTTGGATATTTCTGTGCTTTTCCTTTGACGCTTTTTGATTTATGTCACACACACGCAAATAAAAGCTCAAATAGAAAGTCAAGCAAATACACAAAAAAAAAATCTATATATATATTTATATTCAATTGAACTTCGACTGCTTAATACATTAGCTTGATATACCTTGTGAGCAAAATCATATATCAAATATCAGAATAGCGAGATTTAGTTTTCTAAAGTACAGTCTATACAAGAAAACTTTAATATTATACATATATCATATTATATGATGTACTATATATATTATACTTTATTTATTACTTTTATTTAACTGAATTTAATTTTACATAATAAACTATAATTATTATAATTCTCAATTATTGTTTTTTCTAAACTTATTGCTTCTCTGCGACCTTTCCATTTTATGTGTTGAGCGTTGGCTAGCTTTAGGTTTTTTCTAAACAATACGGTCTAAACTATACGGTTTTATTTGATACCATCCGATAACTAGAAGTCTTAGTCATAATCAATTGTTTTAGATACAGAAGTAGGCTTATGTGTACTCCAAGCGTAGGAATAAATCCAAACTGTGTTTTTAAAGCTAAGTATACACGATGCATGTAATTTGCAGCAAGTTGAAAATAACTTGCAGCAACAGCTTGCACAAGTGTTTACACCTATGCAAATATTGCAAGCAAATTACTTGCTTGAATCAATTTTTGACTTGCACGCAAACGTTTGCTTGGCTATTTCGTGCAATTAATTGCGTTAATGTCTACACGTGTTTTCATTTTTTGCTTGCAAGTGACACTTATTTCAAAGTTTAGTTGTTTTGTGAAAGGCAAGTGACACTTATTTGAAAGTTTAGTTGTTTTGTGAAAAAATTGAAAAAATTGAGTGCGCAAATTATGAATTTTTATTTTGATGTCATCATCACTTTTCTCCATTATTTCAGCAATTTCATGATAAGCACTTTGCTTTTTGTACTTATTTTTGTAGTCTGCTGACGAGACATCCCACAAAACAGAATGATTTTCGTACAAATCAATCAATTTAATTGTGTTCTCGCGATCCCACATGTTGCCCGAATCACGAAATAGAATATTCTGCCGAATAATCCTAGATTCGACTATTATGCTGAAAGTGTGGCCGTATCTTGACTAGTATTTCGATACAAATTTACAATTTGTGACTATACTGAAAAGCGCATTTAAATCAAAAAAGATAATAATGTAGCAATATCGCTCAGTGTAAATACGATATTACTTGCTGCAACTCTGCGACTGCAAGCAAGCAACATAGGCAAGTAAGCAAGCAGTTGACGCAACAAAAATAACGACAAAACAAAGTATACACACGACAAGCAAAAAAAATTGCTGCAAGCAGTTTAAGCAAGTTATTTACTTGCAGCAAATTAGTTTCACTCGTGTTCACACGTGCAAATTTCATTGCAGCAACCAACTTGCTGCAAATTACTTGCATCGTGTGTACTTAGCTTAAGATTGCTTTAAAATGTTATTTATTTACTTATTTATTGTGAACTACTGTCAGTCTACATAGAAAATCAAAAATATAATTTGAAAAAATTACATTAAGGAATTAAAACAAATTAAATTGAAAGTAAATTATCATGTAGAATGTGAAAGATAATAATAAGAAATAAAATAAATTAAATTAAATGTAAATGATATTGTGGAATGTAAAAGATAATCTGGGAATGAAATTATATGAAAACTTGATTGCAATTAAAAAGAAAAATGAAAAAGTTCCAGCATTCGGTGCTTGGATTAGGAAAACCCAGAAAAACCCAATTAGACCAAAGTTATTGGTTAGTTAGGTTAAACAATATTACCATTCTACTATTCAATGTTATAAAGGGTAAAATAATTCAATTTAGCTAACTTGATAGATGGAAGAGAGGGATCTTGTAATTAGTAATTGAAGTAATTAAATACAGTACATAAATTAGAATTTATGAATCAAAGATTACTCTCATAATGTGATACAGAATCAAAATTTAGTTTAAACTCTTTAAAGTTAAAGTTTTTTTTAGAGATTATAATAACAAGCAAATACATCGTGAAATTATTATTATTGATTGTATTTTATTTTCATATCTGGATAAGTTGCAGTTTAGTAATTGTTTTTTGGAATATTCTACATGTGTTTTAAGCATTTTTATTGAGCTATAGATATATCTGTTTAACTATGCTGATATTTATTTATTTATATTTCTGTCGAAGCAACCAGCCTATCGCTTTGTCTGTCCGTCTGTGCGTAAAGCGTTTTGCCTTTTGGGGGCAAACGCCGACGACGACAAATTCGTTTCATGCCCAAAACCGGCGACACAAACTTCAAAACGCAATTCCAATTTTGGCCATGGCTAATTTTAAATACGTACAACATATTCACTTATATACATGCAAACTATGTACATATGTAAATGTCTCCTTTACTCTGCTATATACTTTTATTAGTATTATTTATCTTGTTATTTTTTTTGTGTCGTGTCGTCTTTTGGCCAACTCATTGTTTGGCTATTGTTTTTAGCCAGCGCACAGTGGCTCTATCGGCAAATTTGTGGTGCCAAAAATCATAACTCTTGAAAGGATATACCTTACCTATTTTTATATATTTCTCACATCTTTGCGTATAGCGGAAAGTAGTTAAATTTTATTTCTCGTTCATTTTTAATAAATATTTTTTTATTGCCGCCTTCAAATTTTTGGGAACATGCTAAGAAATATTTGTATAATCATGGCTTGTTTGGCTTATTCGGTTATCTCCAAAGTTATCGGGAGAACCACTGTGCAATGTCGCAAGGGAAAGAGTTGAAATAGCAAACAAACATTCAAAAAACATCATCATGCCCAGCCCATGTGGCGTATGCTGAATGTCACATGCGTACATATATATATTTGTATGTACATATATCAACATATTCTACCTATTTGGGTGCCTCGTGTCTGGGGCAAACAATTTGCATCTGATAACCCCTTTGAGCAGTGGAAGCTCGTTGCTAACTTTACATATGTGTATAACCCCTGCAGATAGTCAAAGACTAAGATTAGACTAGAAAATGATTAAATTACTTGCAAGCGTGTATTACCTTTGTTAAATCTGGACTGTAGCTCGTGCTTTGTTTGGAAAGCTTTCTTCCTGACTTAAGCTTGATGACACTATAAGCTCCTTGTTTCATAATCACTATAATCATCACATATTTGTAGGATTTAAGCATTGAACATTAAATATGGTTAAAATAAGCATTAAGAACTTTAAATTAATTAATTGCTTCAAGGTTTCCTGAAAGTTGAAAGCTCTACTTAAAAAACTTACAGAGCTTTAGATTAGTTGAACGCATTTCGAACTTAAAATTAGCTCTAAGTGCTGCTTAAAGCTTTTTTAAAAGTTGAAAGCTCTATTTAATTATCTTGCTGAGCTTCAGATTAGCTGAAAGCAATAGGAACTTTAAATTAGCTCTTAACGCTGCGTGTTCGTTGTGTAATCTGCTTAAAGCTTTCTTGAAATTTATAAGCTCTACTTAATAAACTTGCTGAGCTTTAGATTAGCTAAAAGCATTAAGAACTTTAAATTAGTTCTAAGCGCTGCGTGTTCGTTGTATAATGTGCTTAAAGCTTTCCTGAAAATTGAAAGCTCTATTTAATTGTGTAATGTTTGTTGTGTAATGTGCTTTAAGCTTTCCTTAAAGTTATAAGCTCTACTTAATTAACTTGCAGAGCTTTAGATTAGTCGAAAGCATTTCGAACTTTAAATTAAATCTAAGCGCTGCGTGTTTGTTGTGTAATGTGCTTAAAGCTTTCCTGTATGGTTGCAATTAAGGTTGAAGGACTGCTTGCATTTTGCTCTCTTGTTCGCCGATTCCTGTTCCCATTCCGCTTGTTGTTCTTGCCCCCGTGTGGCACAACAAAGCCAGCAACAATTAGGAATTGAGTCGAGGCACGTTGCGAGTGATGAGTGCATAACTTGTCCACTCGACGTCAAACTCTCTGCAGGCCGCGTGGGTGGAAGCCAGAAGGAAGCTGAGTCTCGTTTCGACTTTCTTTTTGACTCAATTGCCGCCCATTCCAACATATGTATATATATATATATATATATATATAATATATAATGAGTGGTTGTGTGTGTGTTTGCTGTTTATTACTTCAGGCTTAATTTGCCATTGTTATTGTTGTCGCTTTGTTGTCGTGTGGGTTGTTGTCAATTGCCTGCATGATGATTATGTGGCTGTGAGGTTTTTGTTGCTTTTGTGTGTTATTAGGGACAGGTGCGTCATATTATGTTGCTTATTACAATTGGCCCTCATCCTCTCTGCTCTTCTCTCCTCTTCTCTTCTCTCCTCTCATCATCTCTCTTGTCTCTTGCACCCACACACAAATAACGCCAATTCCAATTAAATGGGCGTTAGGTTTGACCCTGAAGCCAAGTAATAAACAAATTTAATTATTATTGGCTTTTGGTTAGATTTCCATGCGAAACTGCTAAAAGCCGATAGGGCACAAAAGCTACACGAAATTTGGTCGACTTCATGGTAACAAAATGTCTATTTTATTCAGATACGACCTATGCACTCGTAACAAGTCCCACATAGACCCAATGATTTTCAGATGCGACCAAATCTTCAAAAAAAAAAACAAAAATACTTAACAGAACCGGTAAAAACATAGCAGATCAGACCTTCGTACGGCTACAGACCCTGTACTTTGGGTTTCAATAATACACACAAAGTCGGGCAAATTGCCTGTTGGATATCTTTGGTGTTTCTTACCCAATCGTAATGCAATTCACCGCATCAATAGATAATGACATGAGCCATAAGTCTGTAGCTTAAAAAATGATTCATTACAGCATTCACAGGATTAAATTAAATACAAGATTCCTGATATTTGAAAATCCTTATAAATTATTCAATGTTACCAACATACTTTGTATACTTTGCTAAAATTATTTTATGAAATGAATCATTTCTAATGTTAACACCAATTGATTATTTACTTTAATGGTATAGAAACAACGAAGCAAACTCTCTAACAATCGATAGTTGAAACGATATATAAACGATTGTGGTGTTGACTGTACGTCAAATGTTTGTTTGCAGCTAAATCTGTTGATATGCAAATGAAACCAACTAATTCATGTACTTGAATAATTAATTGTTGCTGAAGTTTATGACTGGGAGCACGCAACAACAGTGGCAACAAGGACACCAACTGCCACAGTGAAGCTTGGCAATCTTGGAACTTTGAGGTTTCTGCAGCTATTCCCCTAACGGAAGTCAGTTCGCTTTAGCGTGTGCGCACTGTATTTACATGTGTTTGCATGCAAATGGCATTTGTTATGCAAATCGCCTTCGATTTTATTATTAAGTTGTGCTAAAGCCGTTGTGGGTCAACAGCGCAACCAACAGCTGCAACAGTTGAGCTCCAGAGGGCGCCAGCCAGTGCGGGGAAGGGCAACAGAGAGAGAAGAGAGAGGAGAGAGAAGGGAGAAGGGAGAATATAGAACACGTGCCACTCACGACTAGAAACCAATTCGCAGTGCGTCGTATATAGTCAAGAATATATATATCTTTTTTTTTTTTTTTGAAATTTATGTTGCCTACTTTGTTGCGCCAAAGCCTTGAACTGCCAGGCACAGCAACAACAACAAACAACAACAACAAGCAACAGCAACTGCAACATAAGAAACAGCAACAGTAACATTAGCCATAAGTCCACTTTATGTACCGTTACAACAATGAAGCAGAGCAGAGCTGGGCGGCTGAGAAAGAGAGCGAAATACAGAAGTTGTGCATGATGCAATCTCTATAGAGTCGTAAAGTCAGCAGCAAAGTGAATGAAGAGATTGCAGAGAGGCTGCAACAACAACAACCGTAAAAAAACAACACACCGATGCACAAATGTCATTTTCTGGTCATCACTGTTGCTAAATCCGCTGTTTTTCCGCCAGATCCGGCTCTTTTAGTGGAACGGAATTCTCGCTTTTTTTCAAAAATAATTCAGCTTTTTCCTGATGTCATTTTTTTGGATCGATAATTGCCCATAACTTCTTTAATTTAAGGTTTATGATTAGGAATAACTTATACATATCGTGGAAAATACGATTCTTAATTCTATGAATATGAATAATTCAAATGAATATTTCCCGAAAACCAAATAGAATATAGAAAATGGCGTCGAATGTAATGAATGTAGGCGGAGGGGAATATTTACATAGTTTACTCTCGCATATCTTACTCCTTATCTATTATTCTATAAAAATTCTGAGCCCTAAAGATATAAAAGTTTAAAAATGTTTTCATTTTATCGAGCAGCTACTGTAGCTATGTATCGGTACGTATGGATACTTCCCGAAAATAAACCAAATAGAATATAGAAAATGGCGTCAAATGTAGACAGAGGTGAATATTTACATAGTTCACTCTCACATATCATACTCCTTTTATCCTATTCTATAAACATTCTGAGCCCAAAAGATACAAAATCTTAAAAATGTTTTCCTTTTATCGAGCTGCTACTGTAGCTATGTATCCGTAGAATACAGAAAATGGCGTCAAATGTAGACAGAGGTGAATATTATATAGTTCACTCTCACATATCTTACTCTTTATCTATTATTCTATAAGTATTCTGAGCCCAAAAGATACAAAAGCTTAAAAATGTTTTCATTTTATCGAGCAGCTACTGTAGCTATGTATCCGCACACATGTGTGTATGTGTTAGTATGTTAGCTTTTAGCCTTAAAACTGCGGTTCTTGTTGTTATGGGTACAATGGGCGTTATTTCTAATTAAGGCAAAAGCAAAAAATGCACATGATGTGCATGTGGATGTTGTAGTTGTTATTGTTGTTGTCATTGTTGCTGTTGTTGTTGTTGTTGTCGCTGTTGTTAATATTGTCGCAGTCATCGCTGGTTTCCGCTTCTCTGCTTTTCTTCTTCGGCTGCTGCTGACCTTAATCTCGCTCACCTACAAAGCAGCAGCGAGAGGCGCCCACAAAGAGAGGGAGAGTGCCAGAGAGACAGCGGGAAAACAATTCGGAAAGACTACAGTCGGTCGCAACAGTTCAAGACCAAGCATGCAATATTGTTTCTTGAATAACTTTTGTGTTTATCAACCGATTGCAATGCGATTGTCAGCATATATTAATATGAGGACAGACAACATGGGCCCTTAATAGACAACGTTGTACCTTTAAATTGTGCATGATATAAGGTTTCTATCGAAATTCTGAAATTTGAACTAAACTTGATCTGCTTGTGGTAAACAACTAACTACATTCAGATTCAAACGGAACTAGCACTAAAACTAGTTTTTAAGATCTGAAGAAAGACAGTCAGACGTAGATCGACCCAATTTATCACTCTGATCAAGAATATATATACCACGCCTACATACATTTGCGCAAAATTATTATGCTCTCTTTTGTTTGCCTTTTTATTTTGGGTATAAAAAGTTTGCGACTGAAAGATTGGTGAATGAACTGGGAGTTAAAAAAACCGATGGCACGGATAGAAAAGCGGAGATGGAAAAGAATTTCAGACAAAAACTGGAAATGACCAGGCCTGGTCAGGCGGGGGTGGCAAAAAGAGAGAGAGAAAGGTGAACACAAAGTGGGCGGAGGTGGGAGTATCGGGGAGAGGGGGTGGTCTAGCTGCGGTCGACGCCATTTTCAATTGAAAATGTCCGCAATGAACATTTTAAACATTTTGCAACTGGGTGAAGGTTGCGCCGCAACAGACACCTCAAAGCAGCAAGACAGAGGAGACAGCAACAAATTTAATTTAAATTTGCATTTTGTTTGGTTTTATTATAGCTTGCATTGCATTTCACTTAATTAAACTCACACACACACACACACACACACACACAAACACACACACATACATATATACGCATAATGCATGGGAGCGTGCGTGCGAAAATTGAAATTGAAATTAAAATTCAAGTTGAAATTGGAATTGATATTGAAATGGAAAATGAAATTGTTTTCAGTGCAATTATTTGGAATTATCGGTTTTCCTTTAAATCGCTTTCAACTGCAGCAACTGTAATATTGTAGTAGCATCGATAATATTCTCCATTTTGATAATATTTAAGCTCCCAAGTGCCACGTGGGATACTCTCAATCTAACCTGTATTTGGCGAGAGTTAATTGTAACTTCTGCAATCAATTTTCATTCAATTTGGGTTAATAGAAATTGATTATTATGATGCGGTTTACAATCCTTTAATTGACAACACGTATATCACCTTATTTATAAAGATGCATATATAGAACAAGATTAACGCATTTTAATTGAAATTGATGAACTATTAAAATATTTAATATTAAGCTTAATAGAAATCAAAATGAAAAAAAAGGATACATTTTATTGATTATATAGTAATAAATTATATATAGGTTATACATATATAGACATATACCATTAGATAGTGCTGTAGGTTAAGAAATATCACCTAACTGTTTCCTTTCGACGCACAGTGGCTCAATAGCTAGATTTGGCGTGCCAAAAATGATTTCCCGCTAAACGAGTTGCTGAATAAAAATAATGCCATATGATAGAGGAGTATTTAATGCTGTGGAAACCAAAATTTTAATGAATTTGGATAACTGGTTTAGTAGTTACAGATTCTCAAAGTTGAAAAAAATTTTTCATTTTGGTAACACGGCCCTTTTTACGTGCAATTCGTCCAACTTTAGTGGCGATAAACAAAAAAAGTACAGGAGAAATCGATTATGAGTGAATTTATATTTGTAATTACACTTATTTTAGATGTTATAAAACAAAAAAAAATTCGATTTGTCGATTTCGGTATTTTTGCGGAATTATTTTGCGAAGTACCTGTTTTTGAGCATATTTTTCAACTTTATATAGAGTTTCAAAATTTTGGGGCGATTTGGGTGAAAAACTGTTAATGACATCATATTCTGCAAATATTTCTTCACATATTTCCAAAAGTTCAGCTGCGGGAAATTGCGGGAAATTTGGGTTTTTAAAAAAAAACCCAACCAACCTAGTGCAAAAACCATGCGTCAGGTGGTATAAGAAGAAGAAAATGTACCGCATGCAGCTTGTCTGTTACATGCATTTTCGACTGTTTTTATGTGATATTTATTGTTTTGCTTTAAAGATGACAAAACATACCAATAAATTAATATTTTATGTAAGTTAAATATAGTGCATTATGCAATATAATATATATCTACTGGTTTTATGTCTCAAAAATACAAATTTCATGAATATTTTGTGAGATGTCGCTTATATACTATACTCTTCGAATACGCTGCCTCGACCAGCAAATTAGTGCAATATTGATGATATTAAACAAAATAAATAAAAATAGTACGTACATTGTTGAACAATCTTTGACTTAAAACTTTTTTTTTAATATGTTAATAAATATAAATAAATTATTCTTAAAAAAAATTCATTATTTTATTGAAAATCAAGGAGATGTAAAATTTAGCTTTTTTGCCGCTAAATTTGATGTTAAACTAGCAACAAAACTCAACTTTGACCGCGTATAGCGTAGCTTCTATAAGTCCCAGCGTAATAACGTTTAGTGTTTTTGAAAATTTGAATATTTTTCTGTAAAACGCAATTTGTTTCAGGAAGATATGTCCACCCGTTTGGGAGCTATGATTTTTGGCACCCCAAATTCGCCGATTGAGCCACTGTGCGACGGTTTAAATCGAGTTTCTACACAGAATGCAAATGGTTAAGCTGATTTATAGAGTTATAGCCTCTTTCCGCATCCTCATATACCCATCTTTTACCGCCATTTTATTAATTCCAACCAATTCTAACAATCTGATTGAAGTGTAAAAATAAAATTGTTATTGAAGAGCGCGACATAGGCAGCGAATGTGTGGAATGAGCGAAAATACACGCAATTGTTCTTGTAATTTGCCTAGCATATGAGAAAAGAGCACTCATATATACGAGCTGCTCACTCCATAAAAAAGAGCAACGATATGTTTATCGATAAATAGGCAATAAACTTAGCTTTCTGTTTAATGAAGAATGCCTGCTTGATGCAAATAATTTATTGGTTCAGATCGAACGAGTTGATTAACTTGTCAACTAGTGTAGACCCAATTGGGGTTTCAAACATATATAAAAAATATATATAACCCATTTTTAATTTGTTGCTAATTCGGGTCTCCGTTTACTTGCAGGGTGGCTATCCGGCGCGCTTGAAGAAGGTGCTGATCGTGACGGCGCCGCTGTGGTTCAAGGCGCCCTTCAAGATACTGCGCCTGTTTGTGCGCGAGAAGCTGCGCGAGCGGGTGTTTACTGTATCGGTGCCGCAGCTGAGTTTGCACGTGCCGCGCAAGGCGCTGCCGGTGCATCTTGGTGGCACGCTTCAGATCGATCACGCCACATGGTTGCTAACTTGCCGCAAATCGATGACGAATCGTGAAGACGAACTGCTTGCCAATATTGTTGGTTGCGCCGGGGCAGTAACAATCCCCGTTGCAACAGCAGCAGCAGCAACAAACGCAACCGCAACCACAGTACAGCCGCTAACCAACGGCACCACCAACGGCAGCAACAGCGCTGCCAACACCTCGCCCACAACAGCAGCAGCGACAACCATCATCAGTGCCGTGCATCAGTTGGCCGAGAGCAACACCACCGTGGTGACAGTTACCGGAGAGCATACAGCAACCACTGCAACCACTGGAACCACTGCAACCACAGAGCCCAACGAGAACATCACAATCAACGGCCTGAGTCCAAGTCATCGCACCGCCAACAATACGCTCAAGCTAAACACCACTGGCATTCAACAGCAGAGCCACAGTGGTGCAAGTGTTGCAAGTGGTGCAAGTGGTGCTGACTTTGGCATAGCAACAACAACGGCTTCAACAACAGCGCCAACGGGCAGCACCACTGTCAACGGCGGTGCTTCTTCTGCTGTTGGTGCTGCACCACCGACAGGTACAGCTGGTAACGGTGCCAACGGTGCTGGTGTTGGTGGTGGTGCTGCGGCAGGCGCTGATTTCTGGTCGGAGAATCCGCCCAGCAGCGCATCGTCTGGCTTCAGTGATGACGACAGTCTGGCCGGGCAGGAGGGCGATCCCAAAACGATTGACCAAATCGTCCAAATGGTGCGCGAACGTGGCCGTCAAGGTCTGATCAAGGAGTATGCGGACATCAGGAACCGAGCGCCCGAGGGCACGTTCCTGCATGCGCGGTGAGTGCTATAACCCGATATCCGACAGTCGATAGCCGATAGCTTAACCGACAAGCTTATCTCGATATATCAATATCGATTTTACTCGATATATCGCTTAAAAGTGTTGCAATTATTGATATATCGTAAACACTACTCAATAAAGTTTGATATACTTGCATTTTTATATTCGATATCCGATAGCAGATATCGCAATCTGATTGCCATTTATTATATCCGATACCTGATAGCAGATATCGCAATCTGATTACCATTTAAAGCTACAAGCTTTTCTCGATATATCAATATCGATTTAATCGATATATTGCTAAAAAATGTAGCAATTATTGATATATCGTAAACACTACTCAATGAAGTTTGATATACAATACTTGCATTTTTATATTCGATATCAGATAGCAGATATCGCAATCTGATTGCCATTTGAAACGACAAACTTACTCGATATATCAATATCGATTTTATTCGATAAATGTTGCAATTATTAACGTATCGTGAAAACTATCGATTTCAGTTGGCAATATTTAGTATTTGTGTTGAATCGGTTATTATTATTAAATAACTAATTTATTTATTTATCGAGATTACATTAATTTGCCAAAATAGGTAAATTAATAAGGTAGAATTCTGAAGTCTTTTACATCAAAATTACTTGAAAATTAACATTTAAAACTCTTTGATTCTTACTGTGTCTGATTTTTCATAACTAATTTCCAGCAGTAAATATTGGTGAAACAAAACTTTTTGGCATATTGAT
>JAWNNJ010001107.1:0-17517 GCA_035045125.1 Hypselothyrea guttata
AAACCACGACGAGCGCGTCTCAGCAACATGCAACTTGTGCGAGTCGAACACGCAACCGAACAGCCGCCTTGAAAATGTTTAGAAATGGTTGCAAGCCAGCTCGCTACGAACGCACTCCAGACGCATGTCAGTCTGCAGCCGACGTTCGAACTGAGAGCACGGGCTTATTTGTGTTCTCCGACCCATGCACTCTTGCCAGTTTTCAATGCTGGCCAACGATTTCTGTTTTGCTTCTTGTGTCCGTTTTCTGTTTCGTTGCGAAGCAATGGCGCTCAGCAGACATTGAGAGTCGCGAAGTTGATGCTATCTCTATTTTCCATATAGTATGTCAAGAAATTGTTTACACACTGCAAACAAAACATTTTTTGACTTTGCATGGAAAAATAGCGCCTTTGGTTAAGTTTTTTAATTTAATTAATTTAAATGCAGAACTATTATATAGAGTATTTTTAATATGTATAAAAATATAAACAAAATAACGCAAGGAAACATTTCTTACCAACAAAATATGAGTTTGGCTAAAAGTGGCTAAATAAATAGAAAAAAATGGCTTAATTTGTGGCTAATGCCATTTAAAAAAAAAAGTGGCCAACCAGCTCTAAAAGTGGCTAAGGTGGTAGCACCCATGTTGCTGAGACGCGCTCGTCGTGGTTTTTATGAAACCATTTTTTTTTTGTGGGTGTTTGACGCCCTATGTGTTAAATGCTTAGTGGTAAAATGTTCTTATGTAAAGGGTCTGAAATTCTATTTTTTTCGTATTTAAATTTTGATTCCCGCCCTATTGGTTCTATAAGTTTCAGGTGCATTATCATTTTCTCAAGTGGCAACCATGTAACTTCAACACTGAGCAGCTGGCTCAGTTGCGTAATTTCTATGGTTGCTTAAAATTCCCAACTGGTTCTTGTTCATCGGCATAGGCATGCCGGTTAGAGTGCAAGGCGTTCTTTTTCTTCGTGCTGTGCTGCTTCGCCTTTCCTCTTCGGACTAGAGGTTGGTAAACATCGGATTTTACGAACATCGATGTTTTTCACCATCGATGTTTCCGATGTTTTTATGACAAAAACATCGATGTAATCGATGCAATCGATGTAATCGATACAATCAATGTTTTTAATGAAATAAAAAATTAATAAAAGTTTCATTTGCGAGATCATTACTTGGAAAAGAATATGAAAATTTTTAAATCAAGGATAAATCATAATTTTGCGAAATTCAGCTTAATGTAAGGACAATATCGTAATAGGGATAAAAACATAATATAAAAACTTTAGTTTAATTATAAGGAAACTTCAATTCTTAACAAAATCATTTTTTAACTTCAACTCAATATAATAACTACAGCATATTTTACTTAAAAAGATCATAGTTACGGCTTAAAAATAACAATTTGTTAACAATTGAAAGCTTGTGCGCGCATCTGCGATCAGATATCAATTGTGCTGCTTTGCTCAACAATTTTTTTGGCTACCAATTTAAATATGTCTCGCTCACTATGTCTGTGTCTCTCACTGTGTCTGTCAACAGCACTAATCACATGCTTATCGAAATATGTTAAATTAGTTTTTTTTTTTAAGGAACCCCCATATATATATATGACACATTTACCTTTTTTTAATTTTCTTTTGTGCCGCCTTTCTCTATGAACAGTTGAACTCCAATTGCAAATATTGGAATATTACCCCTGATCTACTAATTATTGTATTCTTTAAATAATAAAACGATTATTGTGGTTTTACTGTTTATGATGTCAATTATATTTTATGATTTATATTTTCACTTTTCACACACAACCAGTCAGTCTAATGGATTTACACAAAGAGAAGGAGAAAAAGAACAGTGTGCCCAGATACTACAATGTGGGATTTCTGCAATGTAAATTTTGACTTAACATAACATCTCAATGTTAATATAACATGAGAGAGATGGCAATGTTATATCCAACAGCAAATATTAGAGAATGTAAAAAATTCACGATTAATCGATGGTGATGGAAAACATCGATGTTTACATCGATGTACGGAATTGCACATCGATTGTTGAATATCTCACAAAAACATCGATACATCGTCGATGCATCGATGCATCGACCAACCTCTACTTCGGACAGTCAGCTGATTTTTTGTTCATTCTTTGATTATTGACTCCCAACTCTTTGTCAGTTGAGCAGTTGGAATGAACTATCTTTCTTAATGCGACAGATCAACAGATCTTGATTAGCAATAAAACAATAATTATATCGAGCCCTTCCCGCGAAAAAGACGTAACCAACATTTTTTCGATTTTAGGTTTTTGATGCAATTATGTTCATAATCACCCAACTCATCTACACAAAAAATTTCATAATTTTATCTTGCGTATTTACTGAGATATCAGCCTGTCAATAAAGACGTAACCATCACACGAGCTGCGCTGTGCCCGCGAAAAAGACGTAAGTGACATACGAAATTGCGCAACTAAGAAAGAATTCAAAGGAAAACGAAAACGCGCTGCCAGAGGCGAGCTAAGTGAAGCCTGCAATAATGTTTCTTTATTAACTCCTGCGTTTATTAACCGATTTCAATGTTCTTTTCAGGATAGTTATATATAATAGAAAACAGTATTTATTCTGCATAACAACGTTCTACGTTCAATTTTACACATGTTATAAAACATTTTCTGTATAAAAATACTAAGTTATGAGGGCTCTAGTAATTTTTCGGCGTAAAGGGGGCTTGGTCAAGATTTGAAATAAACCTGATTTGCGTATTGAATACATCTACCAATGGCAAAAAAAAACAGTATTCCTAAACTATTGATTGAGCCTTCAAAATTCAAAAACAGTCAAACCGAAACTGATGAAAATAAAAACTAAAACTAATAATTAAAAAAAATTAAATAAACTATACGAAACAGTTGAATACAAGAATAAAGTATTGAATTTGAAAATAAAAAATTTATATATTATATTTAAATACGTTTTGATAAAAACATTGTGAAAATGACTTACGTTTAATAAAACAATTTAATTTACATTATAATTAAAGTTGAAAACAAGAAAAAGAGGCTTTATTTTGAAAAATAAAGGAATTTATTATTATTTTGAGATCCTATATTGTTAGAAACTTTTTTTTTGGTATTTACGTTTCATAAACAAATCGAATTTACAATTATAAAACCTTCACTTGTAATAGTATTAGATTTTGTTGGTTACGTCTTTTTCGCGGGAAGCGCTCGAGCTAAACAGGCTCCGCGAGTGCCCGCGAAAAAAACGTAAGTGACAAATATCATAGAATGGCTTGAAATAAAATTTTAAAACGAATTTATTATATACATAACAGCTTAAATAGACAGTATTCCAAGTTTCAATGAAATCCATCCAGCAATATTAAAATAAACTAAAAAAAACCTTCTCCTGTAAAATTTGATTTTGTTGGTTACGTCTTTTTCGCGGGAAGGGCTCGATATTATTTCTATTTCTGCTTATATTATTTCTTTTTTCTGTGCTGGGATTCCCCGATTTGTTCCCATTGAGCGCAGTAAATGTTGCCAGCCTCGGCTGCCCATTGAATGCAGGCTTCTCAGCTTGAATGTTATGTTCTTTTATCATATGTTTATCGCGCCCCTTAGCCACTGCGAACGATTTGGAGCAGTGCGTGCAGTTGAATTATGCGCGGACGCTTCTGATTGTGTCGCTCCTGCAGATGTTGCTTCATCTCATTTGCCTCGTCCGTTCTACTGCCTTCATTTGTGAAGATCATCTCCATTCCTGTCATCAGTCGGGAATTTGGCGTCCAAAAGCCACAAGGCTTATGCGACCATCGACAATCTTTGATGTAAACATTTCACACAAATTAACGAGTTCATTTTAGTCTATAGTTTAATGCTTCCTAAATACCTCAGGTGCTGTGATTTTTGTATTGTAATAATATAGTTTAATTATTTAATACACCCTAATAAATAAGTAAATTATAGTTTTACCAATTTAATACAAATATTACGTTTTAAGATTGGTGGTAGTGGCGCACCTTTAGTTAAAACTAAACTATTATATATCATTATAATTATATATATATTTTCACAATTATTACTTTAGAATCTCGCATCGACCATCACGAAAGACTCAAATTAAGAAGTATACAGTCAACAAAATCAATAGACATATTTGAAAAGCGTTTTATGTTCATGTATTTAAAGTTTCACTTTTAAATTTCCATATTAATGCAGCAATATTAATATATCAAATAATTTTTTTTAACAAGCGTTTAAAGTTTCTAAGCAATTTCACATAGAGTCGCGTTTACGTTGATCAGCCTTGTTCTGGTTGTCCAAAAACGCACGCAAACGAAGGTAGCTTTACTATAGTTTCAATTCTCCAAAATTATCTTGTATTTTTCATTTCATTCATTTGATTCATTTAATATTCGTAGTTTTTTTTTTTTTGTGTAAAATATTTTTTATTTACCTCTGCCCATAGGGCAATTAATTAAATTATATGGTGCATTGACAGAGAATAGTTAATATTTTTTGGATGGTAAATAGTGTAAGTGGTAAGGGCTATTGCAGTTTAAATGCAGATCGAATCAAAGTCTTGATTTAGTCAAATCAATTTCGGAAATATATTTATCATAATTCCATAATATTTCATAATCGAAATACGAAAAAGGATTAATTTTAGAACTTCAATTCTTAGAACGGTCCGTTCTTCTTTTTTCTGAGTGTATGTTCATTCAATGATTTGAATGTGCAGTACGCAGCATTGCACATTGAGCACTTGAAGGGCTTGATATTCTCATTTGGGTGCTTCTCTTTCAGGTGAACCTGTATGGTCTTAATCGTCGTAAGCGTCTCGTTGCAAGGCTCGCAAGTGTAGGCGTACATCGGACGCTGCTTCTTCTTGCCGCTTTCCTTTAATATGGCCGCCACAGTTTTCTTGACTTGTTTTATAGTGCCCATTGCGGCATGCAATGTGGTGGCGCAATAGTTGCAGATCTGCACTTGCAAATTGGCCGGCAACTGCAACAGTTTATCAACATTAAACTTTTTTGGGGTCTGGGGTCTTAAGCGGGTCGGTTGGCCAGTAAGTGGGGGTACCGGTGGCGTGGCAATCAAGCTTCCTGGAGAGGATCTCCCTGAATAGAGCGCGACCTTTAGAGTTATTAATCCTAGAGCCCCACCAGGTGTTCTTGGCGTTGAAGTCCAGGGAGCATCCCAAATTCCTCCTCTTTAACAGTGTGTTTTGGGGGGCAATAGACAGCAGCTATGGTGATATCACCTATGCCAGTGTTGACTTTGACTATTGCACTTTGTACCCAATCTTCAGTTATAGCCGGCAGTGTCTCGTAACTGATGCTGCTACGGATGAGAATGGCCGCCCCTCCTCGGGCTCTTCCATTGGGGTGGTTGGCAGTTATTAGGTCATACCATTGTAATACATTTATACATGTTCGTTAACACGTTCTACCCGGCGTGTACCACCGGCGGTACACAGGCAAGTTCATTTATATGGCGGCGTGCACCACCGGTGGTCCACAAATGTTTATACATTTATTTCAAAAACTATACTAGAAAGAGACATACTAGAAAGAAATAAAACAAAATAGTTCAATGATTTGAAAGTGCAGTACGCAGCATTGCACATTGAGCACTTGAAGGGCTTGATGTTCTCATTTGGGTGCTTCTCATTCAGGTGAACCTGTATGGTCTTGATCGTCGTTAGCGTCTCGTTGCACGGCTCGCAAGTGTAGCAGTACATCGGACGCTGCTTCTTCTTGCCGCTTTCCTTTAATATGGCCGCCACGGTTTTCTTGACTTCTTTTATGGCGCCCATTGCGGCATGCATTGTGGTGGCGCGATAGTTGCAGATCTGCACTTGCAAATTGGCCGGCAACTGCAAAAGTTTATCAACATTTAACTTTTTTGGCTGTTTGACGGGTTGGGTTGATGATGCAGCCCTTTTAGCAACGCCGTGCAAAAGCAACTAAATAAATAAACGTCAATAAATACTCATAATTATAATAATCATTCCCCTAAATACCTCAAATGAGACATTCAAAAATGTTGTTGAAACTCATCCAATCGTCCCCCGGCGCGGGGCGAGGATCGCCATTGCGTCGCTGAGGCGACTCTTTGGTGTCGCGTTCCATGTCCAGGGACTAGCGCTGACTGTACGCGGAGATGAGAGATTATATCATAAAGGAAAATCTACCATATGGAGAGCTCAAGCTGCTCGCTCTTCCCCCCGCCACCCATTCATTCCTGTATGCATCAATTTATAGATTACGAAAGTCATACATTTCCACATGTTCGTTGAGCATAACGTTTTTTTGGTTCCCTCCCACATTCTTAGCTTAGTATATAATCTATAGAATAACACACATTCTATATATATTATATTATTTACAATATATACATAAAACAATAAAACACAATACGATCGAACAGGTGCGCTCAAGACGGAAAAGGAATCCACTGTGCGAACGCAAAACTACGAACGACCGTGGGAACTTCCCAACAGCAACCAAAGTCGACAAAGACAGCAACATCACACAAATGCTGAGCCATGATGCAATAAAACAAGGTGGTCCACTCGGCTGCCGAAGTCGTTCGGTTTTTGTCCCCTTATATTCAGTGCGTGCTTGCTTGTGAAACTGGAAGATTGTATGCGGACGAATTTTTTCGAAGCATTAACCCTTAAGTGCCAAGCAGAATGCCTTTTTGCAGTTATTGTCGCAAGCACATACTACACACACATACACAAGTAGGCCAAAGTATTTGGACATAAAATGTAAAGTAAATGTTTTAGTTCAATTACTTATGCTACCCTTGAAAGCGATAATTTTAAGTATAACTAACCTAAAAACCTAACCTATCTACCATTAAAATTAAAAAACCTACCATTTTTATTTAAACTCAGAAATAAACGATTAAAAATAGACAATTTTATGTTCAAATACTTTGGCCTACTTGTGTATGTGTGTGTATGTATGTGTATATGGACACTTGCACATACATACAAACTTATGAACAAGGTAATAAATATAGCAAAAATTTAGTATAAGAATCCTAAGATATTCGTCATTATGTCAAACGCAAAATTAATAAAAATAAAATTATAAACACAACAACTTATGTCATAACTAAAGCAACTTTAAGCCCCATGCACTGTTCTAGGGTTAATCGACGCTCTGTATAGCTGTTCACTAGCACCACTAAGCACTCAATACATAGAGGCGTCAAACAGCCAAAAAAGTGGTTTCACAAAAATCTCGACGATCGCGTCCCAGCAACATGCAACCTGTGCGAGTCGAACACGCAACCGAACAGCCGCCTTGAAAATGTATAGGAATGGTTGCAAGCGAGCTCGCTACGAACGCGCTTCAAACGCAGTCAGTCGACTGCCGACTTTTGAACTGAGAGCACGGACTTATTCGTGTTCTCCGCAAAATGCGCATTGCCAGTTCTCAATGATGAGTCATCGATTGCTACTTTGATTCTAATTTCAGTTTTGTGTTTCGATGCTGGGCATTGGCGCTCAGCGCACATTAAGAGTCGCGATGTTGATACCCTCTCTAATTTGCATATATTCCGCTGCCGCTAGAATTTAGCAATTGAATGAATAGGGTATCAACTTGCGACGTTCATTGACGTTTGGGCTTCGTCAAAGTTGTTGTTGGGAATTTGTGTTTCGCTTGTGTGAGAGTTGCGTACTTCGGCTGTGGCTCGGCCTTTGTGCGATGTTGCTGTCTTTGTCGGCGGCTTTGCTTGCTGCAAAAAAATTTCCCACGGTTGTTTGTAGATTCTTGTAGGTGCGTGTGCAGCATATGCACCTGTGTGTTTGTTTTTTTTTTTTTATTATTTTTATATATATTGTTCATAATAAATATGGACATATTATATTCATTTTTCAGCATATTTTATTGTTAACAATCGTAATGCTCGTATACAATTATTCATATTATTTTTATTTTTTACAGAAGTGTTTGCAGGAATTAATTTTCAATTATGGATATCATACATTATTATTTTTTACAGCATCTTTAAATAACAAATTATAAATTATTCATACATATGTAAATTTTCTACTGCAATTTCTGAATAACAAAATTCTTAAAATAAAAATGAAAATTTTGGATTATTAATCTACTTTTACAGTAATTCTTAAATATAAAAATTCTTGGTTATTAATAGAAGATAGGCAAAGCAAGCAAACAGATATATTCACTTTGTTGTTTTTAAGTAGCAACCGCTTAAAATTGAGCGCCTTATCGATATTTCTTACAACAGACAAATCGAATACGCTTACCGCGATTGCGCTTGCAGTAGAAAATTTACATATGTATGAATAATTTATAATTTGTTATTTAAAGATGCTGTAAAAAATAATAATGTATGATATCCATAATTTAAAATTAATTCCTGCAAACACTTCTGTAAAAAATAAAAATAATATGAATAATTGTATACGAGCATTACGATTGTTAACAATAAAATATGCTGAAAAATGAATATAATATGTCCATATTTATTATATTTTTATTATATAAAAATAAAAAAAAAAAAACAAACACACAGGTGCATATGCTGCACACGCACCTACAAGAATCTACAAACAACCGTGGGAACTTTTTTGCAGCAAGCAAAGCCGCCGACAAAGACAGCAACATCGCACAAAGGCCGAGCCACAGCCGAAGTACGCAACTCTTCACACAAGCGAAACCGAAATTCCCAACAACAACTTTGACGAAGCCCAAACGTCAATGAACGTCGCAAGTTGATACCCTATTCATTCAATTGCTAAATTCTAGCGGCAGCGGAATATATGCAAATTAGAGAGGGTATCAACATCGCGACTCTTGATGTGCGCTGAGCGCCGATGCTCAGCATCCAAACAGAAAACTGAAACGAGAATCAAAATTGAAATCGCTGCCAGCATTGCAAACTGGCACGAGCGCATGGGACGGAGAGCACGAATAAGTCCGTGCTCTCAGTTCAAATGTCGGCAGTCGACTGACGTGCGTTTGAAGCGCGTTCGTAGCGAGCTCGCTTGCAACCATTCCTATACATTTTCAAGGCGGCTGTTCGGTTGCGTGTTCGGCTCGCACAAGTTGCATGTTGTCGGGACGCGATCGTCAAGATTTTTGTGAAACCACTGATACCACATTGAGAGTCGCGATGTTGATACTTATTCGGACTTATTCGTGTTCTCCGTCCCATGCGCTCGTGTCAGTTTGCTATGCTGGCCAGCGATTTTGATTTCGATTCTCATTTCAGTTTTCTGTTTTGAGGCTGAGCATCGGCGCTCAGCGCACATTGAGAGTCGCGATGTTGATGCTCTCTCTAATTTGCATATATTCCGCAGCCACTAGAATTAAGCAATTACATGAATAGGGTATCAACTTGCGACGTTCGTTGACGTTTGGTCTTAGTCAAAGTTGTTGGGAATTTCTGTTTCGCTTGTGCTTGTATGAAGAGTTCGGCTGTGGCTCGACCTTTGAGTGATGTTGCTGTCTTTGTCGCTTTGCTTGCTGTTGGGAAGTTCTCACGGTAGTTCGTAGTTTTGCGTTAGCACTGTGGATTCCTTTTGCGTGTTAAGCGCACCTGTTCGATGGTATTGTGTTTGATTATTTTATGTACATATATATTGAAAATAATATATTTAAATAATGTATATACATAATTATTATTTTATTTTTTACAACAGTGTGTGCAGTAATGCATATAAAACATTTTTTTTAAAGCAATCTTTAAATGTCAAAATTCATAATATAATAAATTATAAAATAAATATATATATTTTTTATGTTTTAAATTTTACAACTGTAAAGCGACGTATAATTCGATAACTGAATGTGAGAAATTCAGGCTCAACGTCTAGCAATGGGAGATTTGTTTAATGGAAAAATTATGGCAGTGGTCAGATAGTACTATTTCGAATGCCGCCAAGAACATTCTCATCAGTGACCTTAGAAACGAAAATTGTCAAATTTAACTGCATTCATCAAGAGATCTTCATCTGAACATTTCTAAGAAACTATTTTTCGAGTCCATACTTAAATCTTCAAACAAAGAAAAGTCATCCATTGATCATTATGTATTATGTGGTTATGCATTAACCACATTCTGGATGCATAAATCTATTGCCTTATATAGATAAAGTCGGCTATTTCGCATTTAAATGATCGACAACATGGATACACTCGAGTGTTTGCTCGTTAGAGGTTCTATGGGAGCTATAGGTTATAGTCAGCCGATGTGGCCAATTTTTTTATAATATATTTAAATTATTTTTTTTAGATTTTTTGTGAAAATTTCATAACGATATCTCTACTAGAAGTATTTATGTCCGCGATTGTGCACTCGCAAGCAGCGCAGGCAGCGCAGGCAGCGCAGTCGTGATTTTTTACGCTCAGCCCGGCAAGACCGTCTGTAGACGGTCAAAAGTTTTTTCCACCTTGCGGGCGTTCTAATCAATATTTTGGGATGAAATTAAAAACTTAAGCTTTTGTCGACAATACATATTTACCACAAAAAAAAATCCCATCTTCGTACGACCATTATTTCAAGTTTGCCCGTTAGAGGGTTAAGTTGAGGAATTAATGTTGTGGTTTGTAAATTCGTTAAAATTTCTTCGCCATCGGCGTCATCATCCTCGTCACTTTCAGCATTGTTTGGCAAAACTTCTTCCAAAATGTCGTCATCTGTCAGCATTCCGGATACAGCAACGTCATTGTCAACATTAATGTAATCCTCGAAAGAACTCGCATTTTCAGATCTACCACAAATAGTAGCCCAAAGATAATCAATGTTTATTTGACTGTGAAAAATCCAATAATAGGTACGAAAATAAATAGTCTTTGAATCAATTTAAAAAGGCTATTTAATATAAATTTGGGAACGCGAGTGATTTTATAAAGTATTATGTTGGCTGTCGCTGATTACAAGTTGTCGCTGGGTAAAAGTCGAAAACGAAACTAAAAGCTAAGCCAAGCGAACATATGTGCAAGGCTGCTGCGAGACACAAATATAAAGGAATATAAGAGTAAGATTAGCCTACAACATACAGCTAATCTTACACTCTAGGGTACTTCAATATATTCAATATTATTCAAATCCTAACTTAATTGCTGCTCCAACAGACTGTCTTTTATTAAATTATCGTTATTTATTTTACGGAAACCACAAGCACGGAAGCAGTTTTGAATGCAAGTTATGCTAATATTTTTCCAAGCTTTATAAGCAATCTGTACAGCCGTTAAAATTGTGCAATTAAACTTGGTTTTTTCGTCAATACTATTCAAAAGATTAATTACCATTTCTTTGCGGTATAATATCTTTTATAATACCCATGTCAAGGGGTTGCCGCTTGCCGTACAATTGTCTATGAATAACAATATCATCCGATTGTCAACTGCCATGGTGTCATTTAATATTTGAAGCCATTCATTAAATATGGTTGTTGTCATCCAAGCCTTGTTGTATCGATAATGCACTGGAATGCTGCAAATGTTCTTAAAGCACCTTGGCTTTGCTGGCTTGCCGATTAGTAGGGGCTTACGTTTTTCGGTGCCCTCCATGTTAACTGCAAATAATAGGGTGACTCTTTCTTTACTGTGCTTACCCCCATGACA
This sequence comes from Hypselothyrea guttata, assembly GCA_035045125.1. Taxonomy (NCBI): domain Eukaryota; kingdom Metazoa; phylum Arthropoda; class Insecta; order Diptera; family Drosophilidae; genus Hypselothyrea; species Hypselothyrea guttata. Next base: position 11,607 of record JAWNNJ010001107.1, read on the forward strand.
TTTTTCATTTTTGAAACACTAGGTTTGATCTGGCAAACATTTGTAGAATAACCCAGTTTCATCTGCATTAAAAATGTCCTTATCTTCGTAATCTTTTATCAGATCACTTAACTTTTCCTTCCATTCAGAACATACGTCATCATCAACAGAAGAACTTTCGCCGCACATTTTTATACCCTGTGCCCATTTGAAAAATGGGAAAAACGGTTAATAGCTTAGTGCGAATGTATGTAACAGGCAGAAGGAGGCGTGGCAGACCCCACAAACTATATATATTCTTAATCAGGGAGACGAGCTGAGTCGATTTAGCCCTGTCTGTCTGTCCGTCTGTATGAACACCTAGATCTCAGCAACTATAAGAGCTAGAGACACCATATTCGGGTTTTAGACTCTCCTATCAGTAAGCAGTTCGAGTTTGTTTTACATTTTGGATACCTCCCCCCCTTCCCCCGCAAACCGCAAAATTTTAGGGCAGCCACAACTTTAAAGTTATTGACTTGTAATTTGGTATGTAACTAGAAACAGCGAACATATGCCACAGACAATTTGCCGCACTAGGCACAGGGGGGGGGGGGGGGGTGGTATGCCTTGCATACGCGGGTAGCTTAGTATGCGTGCATCTGATTGTGTTTGTATGTGCATATACTAGTAGTAGTAGTAGTAAAGTAAAGGGTTTGCTACAGTCGATTGATAACGTTTTATGCCTACGTTTTTATGACATTTTCAGTTATTCTCAGAACGACGTTAGTGTCAAAAAAAATCAGCAAACTAAACGAAAACAGCGAGAGAAACACAAAATTCACAATGCATAGCGACATAAAGGCGGCATAGCTGTCTGCAAAATCTAACGGTGCTTTAACTACAAAAAATTTCGCATCGCATTACGATTTATAAGAGGTTACGAAACAAAATTACGATTTATAAGAGGGTTAACATTCTTTGCGTTGCGCCAAATACTACGAATTAACGAGGGGACCAAAATGTATGGAATTTTTACGAATTAACGAGTTTTTTTCAAGGGGACAGAATTTTTTACGAATTATCGCGACATACGATTTAGCGGGGTACGAATTATCGAAATTCGACTGTATCTGACCACTGCCATAATTAGACCCTTTACTTTAAAAAAGTAAAAAGGGTCTATTAGTTTAGTGCAAAGAGGAAATGTGTGTAACACCCAGAAGGAGGCGTGGCAGACCCCACAAAGTATATATATTCTTGATCAAGACGACAAGCCGAGTCGATATAGCCATGTCCGTCTGTCCGTCTGTCCGTCTGTCTGTCTGTCCGTCCGTCTGTCCGTCCGTCTGTATGAACACCTAGATCTCAGCAACTATAAGAGCTAGAGACACCATATTCGGTACTTAGGTTCCCCTATTTAGTAAGCAGTACAAGTTTGTTTTAGATTTTGGATACCTCCTCCCCTTCCCCCGCAAACCGCAAAAGGCTACTGCAGCCACAGCTTTAAAGTTATTGGCTTGTAATTTGGTACATAACTAGCTTATGACATTCTCTATCGACGCTGTAAATTTTGTCTCGATCGGATAAGAAACAGCGAAAATATGGAACGGACAATTTGCCGCACTAGGCAGAGGGGGGGTGGTGTGCCTTGCATACGCGGGTAGCGTGATTGTGTTTGTATGTACATATACTCAAAGTAAAGGGTCTCCTACGGTCGGTTACGTCCGACTGTAGCCTCCGTCCCACTGATCTGCCCCGTCCATATATTTTTTCCATTAAAAAAATCTCCCATTGCTAGACGTCGAGCCCGAATTTCTCACATTCAGTTATAAATAATATATATATATGCATATATATATACAATTTTATTTTTGTAGTAACAACAAATATAATTATTAAATTGCTTGCCGCTTGCTTTGGCTAATTCTTGTTAGTAGTTATAAATTTTGGTACTAATTATAAACTTGCAGATTTCACTTCTATGGGCGAACTTATCGAAGATTTTGGCAAAAGTCTCATAATGCACATTGCAAATTTCAAAAAACTCATCTGATGGATTTTTAAGGCACAATCTATCTTCGGTAAAATTCTTTGCATATATGAGGTCTTCTGTGTAGTGACTTATTATGTATTCCATTTGATTCAAAGTACTATCACAGCTGTCGCAATCGAATTTTTTTTGCTATTTTCCGATGGGTACATTTTGAGAGCACGAGTCTTCTTTCGGGAGGTCGTTGTCTGCAATTTCTTCCTGATTATCAATTGCGGAATATTTCTCATCACATATTGGCGAATCCGGGTCGCATATCCAATTTAGCTCTAGGTCCTGGTCATTAGTTTCTTCGCAATTTGTTCCTCTTAAATAAGATTTTGTTACAATTTTCATGGACATCAATCTAGCCGTTAAATATTGCATTTCGCGAACTGTAGGATTTGTATTGTTTCCAAGTTTGGAACGCAGGCCAGCAAAGAAATTTTCAATACTGTCCTGGTTAAATCGGGTCAAACGTACGTATTGAACCCTTTCATCGCTTAACAGATCATCTAATGATCATTATAATATTTCGCAAAGTTATTTTCAACCCATCGTGGCAAAAGTTTTGGGCATAAACGTGAATTTGGTTTATGTAGGATTGAAGCTTTACCAAAAGCCATCATAAAGCGACCTAATTAAATCTGTTGTCGCTAAAATAAATTATTGCTATGGCAGACCTTAATAGCGTTTCCAACGGATTTTGAAAATACTTGTACGGCTAATTTCACAGACATTTTTTTGTGAAATTTTGGGCGAATATGTTTGCTGGATAATTTTGGAACCATACGAGTTGTACTGCTGTTTTGGTTTATATCATACAGCTCGCTGATCACCCTCCAGCTAGCAATTCCATTTGGAGTTTTAATATCTTTTGCCATCATGCAATTTCTTAGGCCCTTGAAATGACGTACATAATCCTACAGGAAGTAAATTTTTTTGCCTTTTGAATCAATATAAATTTGTTTACCTCTATTGGAAAGTGCAAGAAAAACACTTCTATTTGCAGCACCTTCGTCTGACACAATTGCTCTTACGTTTAAGCTTAATTGTGTTAGAACATCAATATTTTCTAAAAGGAAGTTTTTCAAATTGGCTGCAGTTCTTTGACCATTTGTGCAGTAATAGGAAAATATGTATTTCCAAGGATTAACAATTCCTATTATTTAAAAAAAAAAGAAACGTATTTGCTATAGCTCCTTCACGATGTCCATTTACATAATCGACGTATTCATCTATTTGATCCGTTGTGCTATTAAATTCAAGATCAGATCGATCAAAAACAATTACGCAATTTCGATCTATATCTGACATCTCTTTCACATGTTTAGCGATGTTGTGCTATTAAATTCAAGATCAGATCGATCAAAAACAATTACGCAATTTCGATCTATATCTGACATCTCTTTCACATGTTTAGCGATATTTTTGCAGACAATTTCATTAAGTCCTGGAGGTATTCTTCTAATGGGACTCCAATTTAGTAAAGTTCTTGGGTGAGGAAGATTGAAGACAAAAGCAGATCGCATAAAACTATATCCTTTCGATGATCTGTAATGTATGTTCATGCAGATATTCTTTTGCTCTATACTATACTGCTTAGGACGAGTTTTCTTCAACAGTAGCTCCGCAAATACAATTGATTCGTCGTTTATGCTTTGGGAAAGTTTTTCAGTATCGTGAATGTTGGCGTACTTTAAGGCCCATTCGTCGTTTATCGATTTTATTTGGGAATTCAAAGCGAATTTCTCCCTTCGTATTACATCATATTGGCCCTTCAACTTTTCATATTTGTTTTTAGTGTCAAAATACAAAGTTCGCCTGTGCACTTCATTTCGATAGAATAACTCGCAACGGGAGCAACTCACTTCTTTGTCATTTGCGTCTGCCTCATTTAACTCGGGCGTAATACATACGATTTTATTCTGCTCAGTGGATTCTATTGAAGAGGATCGCTTTTCGTTCGAAGACTCTACTTGCTGAGAATTATTGATCTCTGTAGCCGCGGAAATATTACATTGTACAATGTTTTCAATTCCCATAATTGGTCGTGCATTTTTTTATACCCTGTGCCCATGTGAAAAATGGGAAAAACAGGGTTAATAACTTTGTGCGAATGTATGTAACAGGCAGAAGGAGGCGTGGCAGACCCCACAAAGTATATATATTCTTAATCAGGGAGACGAGCTGAGTCGATTTAGCCCTGTCTGTCTGTCTGTCTGTTTGTATGAACGCTGAGATTTCCTAAGCCATAAAAGCTAGAGAAGCCGTTTTGGTCTCTTTTGAAAGGATACGCAGATCAAGTTTATTTCAAATCTCAGATGCCACGCCCCTGTCGCCTACAATGAATGAAATAAATACATTCGCCGATTTAAGAAACACTGAGCTATTTGCATAAATTCTGTCTTCAGTAGTTTGTAGGTCTATGTCATACGCAGATGAGGTTTTGTTCAAATTTTGGATCCACGCCCCTTTACGCCTTAATCGATAAAAACCAAATAACAAGCGTAATATTGAACATAGAATGTTGTAATTTGGTATATATACTCTCTTTCATTATATTTAACTATCCTGAAAAGCGCATTGAAATCGGTTGATAAACACAGGAGTTATTAGCGAAACAATAATGCAGGCGGCAACTCGCTCACCCTCCAGCAGCGCGGCCGTTAAAGAAGAAGAAGAATTGCTGCTACGTTTTTTACGACAGTTGTATATAATTATATTTAAACCAGTAATGACGGAGCTACAGTCGAACGCAACCGACTGTAGGAGACCCTGTACTTTGTGTTTTCTTCGCTATTTCTTGTGCGATGGTAATGTAATTCACAGCATCGATGGATATTGTCATAGACTACGTACATACAAAATCCTAAGTCTTTAGCTTTTAAACGGTAGCTTTAAAACTGCCAACTGTGGCTAAATTGGATTTTAAGTTACCGAAGGAATAGGAGGAGTTATCAAAAAACCGAAACAAACTTGGTCTGATTGGTGCATAGGAGAACCTAAATACCAAAAATTGTATTTCTAGCTCTTAAGTCTGCAAGATCTAGGTGGTTTCTTCGTCTGATCTATCTTCGCTGTTTCTTTACCGTTCGTAATGTAATTTACAGCATTGATGAATAATGCCATAGGCTGCGTACAAGCGAAATCCCAAGTCTATAGCTTTTAAACTGTGGCTGTAGTGGCGCTTACATACATTTATAAAACAAGTTACTGCTGCATTACTTCGCTGTTTTTTCTCCGTTTGTAATGTAGTTCACAGCATCGATAGATGATTCAATAGACGACTTACATGCCAAATTACAAGTCTGTAGCTATAATATTGTGGCTGCAGTTGCACATAAATACATTTCCAAAAACATTGTCTATTGCATATCTTCGCTATTTCTATTTTAAATCATAATTTGATTTAAAGTATCGGTGGAGAATGCCATAGGCTACGTACATGCCCAATTACAAGCCTGTAGCACTATTATTGTGGCTGCTGTGGCGTTTATAGTTTTAGAGATTTTTGAGGTAGGTGTACATTTTTGATGATTCGCGGATGAAGGAGGCGAGTTATCAAAAGTTTGAAACAAACTTGATCTGCTTGCATTAGCTGACTACCTAAATCCGGAAAGGTTGTGTCTCTAGCTTTTTTAGTTGCTGAGATCTAGGTGTTCATACAGACAGACGGACAGACGGACATGGCTATATCAACTCAGCTCGTCGTCCTGAGTCAGAGTATATATACTTTGTGGGGTCTACCACGCTTCCTTCTGCCTGTTACATACATCTGTCAGTTGCACTAAATTAATAGACCCTTTTACTTTTTTAAAGTACAGGGTCTAAATATAGGGTACAGGTAGCCACAGTCGGGCCCGTCCGACTGTCCTGCCCCGTTCAAATATTTAAACATTAAAACAGCCACAGTCACAA